>JADBJO010013403.1:30000-52622 GCA_016801955.1 Conus betulinus | reverse complement strand
CCCCTCCTTATGCCAATTCATATCACGCCCCCCCTCCTCCTTATGCCAATCCGTATCACGCCCCCCCCCTCCTTATGCCAATCCATATCATGCTGCCCCCCCCCCACCCACCCCGCTCCTTATGCCCATCCATATCACGCCCACCCCACCCCCTCCTTATGCCCATCCATATCACGCCCACCCCACCCCCTCCTTATGCCAATCCATATCACGACCCCCTCCTCCTTATGCCAATCCATATCACGCCCCCCCTCCTCCTTATGCCAATCCATATCACCCCCCTCCTCCTTATGCCCATCCTTATCACGCCCACCCCTCCTTATGCCAATCCATATCACCCCCCTCCTCCTTATGCCAATCCATATCACGCCCCCTCCTCCTCCTTATGCCAATCCATATCACCCCCCCTCCTCCTTATGCCCATCCTTATCACGCCCCCCCCCCCTTATGTCAATCCATATCACCCCCCCTCCTCCTTATGCCAATCCTTATCACGCCCCCCTCCCTCCTTATGCCAATCCATATCACGCCCCCCCCCCCCCCCCCCCCTTATGCCAATCCATATCACGCCCCCCCCCCCCCCCCCCACTTATGCCAATCCCTCCTATCACGCCCCCACCCCCCTCCTTATGCCAATCCATATCACGCCCCCCCTCCTTATGCCAATCCATATCACGCCCCCCCCCTCCTCCTTATGCCAACCCATATACGCCCCCCCCCCCCCCCCCCCCCCCCCCCACCCCATTTTTACGCCAATCCATATCACGCACCCCCCCTCTTTATACCATCCATATCACGCACCCTCCCCTCCTCTTTATACCAATCCATATCACGGGCCCCGCCCCTCCTCTTTATGCCGATCCATATCACGCACCACCACCACCACCCCCCCCCCCCCCTCCTCTTTATGCCAATCCATATCACGCACCCCCACCCCCCCCCCTCCTCCTCTTTCTGCCAATCCATATCACGCCCACCACCCACCCCCTCCTCTTTCTGCCAATCCACATCACGCCCCCCCCCCACCCCTTATCTTCGTGCCAATCCATATCACGCCCCCCCCCCCCCCTCCTCCCCCACCCCCCTGCTTCTTATGCCAATCCGTACCACGCCCCCCCCTCCTCATGCCAATCCATATCACGCCCCCCTCCCCCCCCCCCCCCCCCTCATCGTTATGCGAATCCATATTACACCCCCCCCCCCTCCTCCCCCGTCTTTAGGCCAATCCATATCATGCCTTCTCTCCCTCCCCCCCCCCCCCCCCCCCTCTCTTTATGACAATCAATATCATGCCCCCTCTCCCCTTTTGCCAATCTATGTCAGGTCCCCCACCCCCCCCTCTTTATGCCAATCCATACGCGCACGCCCCCCCCCCCCCCCCCCCCTCTCCTTTCCAATCCATATCACGCCCCCCCCCCCCCCTCCTCTTTATGCCAATCCATATCACACCCCCACCACCACCCACCCCTTCATGCCAATCCATATCACGCCCCCTCCCACCCCCCCTCTTTATGCCAATCCATATCACGCCCTCCCCCTTCCCCTCTCCTCCAATCCATATCACGCACCATCCCCCTCCTCTTTATGCCAATCCATATCACGCATCCCTTCCCCCCCTCCTCTTTATGCCAACCCATATCATGCACCCCCCCCTCCTCTTTATGCCAACCCATATCCACTATCACGCCCCCCTATCCCCCCCCCTCCCCCCCCTCCTCTTTATGCCAATCCATATCACGCCCCCCCCCCCCCCCCCCCCCCCCCTCCTCTTTATGCCAATCCATATCACGCCCCCCCTCCTCTTTATGCCAATCCATATCACGCCCCCCCCCCCCCCCCCTCCTCTTTATGCCAATCCATATCACGCCCCCCCCCCCCCCCCCCCCCTCCTCTTTATGCCATTCCATATCACGCACCACCACCACCACCACCCCTCTTTATGCCAATCAATATCATGCCCCCCCCCACACTCCTCTTTATGCCAATCCATATCACGCATCCCCCCCCCCCCCCCCCCCCCCCCCTTTATGCCAACCCATATCATGCACCCCCCACTCCTCTTTATGCCAATCCATATCTCGCCCCCCCCCCCCCCCTCTCTTTATGCCAATCCACATCACGCCCGCCCCCCTTCCTCTTTATGCCAATCCATATCACGCCCCCCCCCCCCCTCTTTATGCCAATCCATATCACGCACCCCCTCCTTCTCTTTATGCCAATCCATATCACGCAAACCCCCCCCCCCCCCCCCCCCCCCTTATGCCAATCCATATCACGCACACGCCCCCCCCCCCCCCCCCCCGCCTCCTCTTTTATGCCAATCCATACCATGCACACACACACCCCCCTTATGCCAATCCGTATCACGCCCCCCCCCCCCCCCCCCCCCCACTTTATGCCGATCCATATCACCCCGCCCCCCCCCCCCCCCCCTTTATACCAATCCATATCACGCACACACCCCCCCCCTTCCTCTTTATGCCAATCCATACCACGCACCCCCCCCCCCCCCCCTTATGCCAGTCCATATCACGCACCCCCCCCCCCCCCCCCCCCCTTCTTTATGCCAATCCATATCACCCCGCGCCCCCCCCCCCCCCCTCTTTATGCCAATCCATATCACGCACGCACCCCCCCCCCCCCCTTCCTCTTTATGCCAATCCATACCACGCACCCCCCCCCCCCTTTATGCCAGTCCTCATCACGCACCCCCCCCCCCCCCCCCTCACCTCCTCTTTATACCAATCCATATCACCCTGCCCCCCTCTCCTCTCTATGCCAATCCATATCACGTCCCCCCCTCCCCCTCATGCCAATCCACATTACGCGCCCCCCCCCACCCCCCCTCCACACCACTCCTCTTTAAACCAAACCATATCAGGCCCCCCATCCTCTTTAAGCCAAACCATATCAGCCCCCCCCCCCCCCCCCCCCCCCTCCTCTTTATGCCAATCCATACGCACGCCCCCCTCCCCCTGCTCTCTATGCCAATCCATATCCCGCACCACCATCACCCTCCTCTTTATGCCAATCCGTATCTATCTCCCCCCCCCCCCCCCCCCCCCCCCCCCCCTCCTTCTATGCCAATCCATATCACGCACCCCCCTCCGCCTCTTTATGCCAATCCATATCATCCCGCCTCCCCCTCCTCTGTATGCCAATCCATACCACGCCCCCCCCCCCCCCCCCCCCCTTTCCTCTTTATGCCAATCCATATCACGCACACCCCCCCCCCCCTCTTTATGCCAATCCCTATCACCCCCCCCCCCCCTCCTCTTTATGCCAATTCATATCACGCCCCCCCCCCCCCCCCCCCTCTTTATGCCAATCCATATCACAACCCCCCCCCCCCCCCCCCCCCTTTCCTCTTTATGCCAATCCATATTACGCCCCCCTCCCCCCCCCCCCCCCCCTCCTCTTTATGCCAATCCCCTTGTAATCCCACCCACGTCACGCCCCGCATCTGTGTATCACCGTACGCCCGCCGAATGAACGAATGAATGAATGAACAACCGACTGAACGAATGAATGACTGAACAACGCACCGACCGACCGACCGAATGAATGACTGAGCGACCGACTAACTGACTAAATGAATGAACGAACGAACGATCGACTATCCGACCGACCGAACGAATGAATGACTGAGCAACCGACTAACCGACCGACCGAATGATTGATAACCGACTGCATAAACGAATGACTGAATGATCAACTGACTGACTGAACGAATGAATGACTAAATAACCGACTGAATGACTGAACGACCGACTGACCAATTGAATGAATGAATGACTAAACAACCAACTGAACGATCGAATTATGTCTGAACGACCGACTGACCGAGGGAATGACTGAACGAGCGACCGACCGAACAAATTTACTAATGAATGACTGAACGACGAACTGAACGAATGAATAAGCAAGCAAACGAGCGACCGATCAACTGACCGACGGAACAAACGCACGAGAGAAGAAAAAAATTCAACAACGAACGAATGATCAATCAAATGAATGTTCGAAAGAAAGGAAGGAAGAAAATAATAGAACGAAAAAAAAAGTCACAAATAGTGTGACAAAGAATGAAAAGAACATAAAACGATTGTAAAACAAACTCGTCTAAAAACATCACGGGGAATGGGTGGCTGGTTACACACACACACACACACACACACACACACACACATATATATATAGAGAGAGAGAGAGAGAGAGAGAGAGAGAGAGAGAGAGAGAGAGAGAGAGAGATCCAAAGAACCAAACAAGCACCACGTTGAAGTTTTCTCAATATTTAAACCTCTTTGGTTTTCCTTTCATATATATATTTTTTTTTTTTTATGTGTGTGTGTGTGTGTGTGTGTGTGTGTGTGTGTGTGTGTGTGTGTGTGTGTGTGTGTACATACATATCCAAGCTTGATTTTATTTCACTACATAATCGAAGCAATTTATTTTTCTCATCTGCTCAATGAACAGTTAATTTTTTGTTTTACATTACTGTTATTAATTTGCTGAAAATGTGCACGTTTCGATGAAAGTTTTTTTTTTTAAATACACACACACACGCACACACACACATGCACTCGAAATGTTGCTTGGTCAACACACACACACACACACACACTGAAATGTTGCTTGGTTAACTTTTTTATGACGAGAAGTCTTACTCGGTATTTGAACTATCTATATCAGACAGTGGGATGCAGGCAAATGTGTTCGTTGCTAACTTTAATGACAGACTGATAGTGTGTGCGTGTGCGTGTGTGTGTGTGTGTCTGTCTGTGTGTGCGCGCGCGCGCGTGCGAATATGTATGTGTGTGTGTGTGTGTGCGCGCGCGCGCGCGCGCGTGTGTGTGCGAGTGTATGTCTGCGTGCGTGAGCGGATGCAGGTCTGTGTTTGTTTTGAGTTCATGCGTGCGCATATGTGTGAGTGCGCGCGCGTGTGTGTGTGTGTGTGTGTGTGTGTGTGTGTGTGTGTGTGTGTGTACAAATACAGGTTGAATGTTAACAAGTGATAGTTTATTTGATCTTGAGTGTAAATGCTTGTCTGACATTAGTGTTAATGCAATTTCTTCAGTAATTTCGCACGCACGCACGAAAATTGACAGTTCCAAATTTCTGGAAAAATCAGTGTGTAAATCTCGACCGGTTCGTAGTGTGGTCCAGATGCTAGATCCATTGCGCATACATGATATATCTTTTTATGTACCTATCTATCTAGAAATACATGTATACGTGTTATATAGCGCCCCATCCTAACAACGTAGGCTGCACGGCCCTTTACAAGTTTTAACAGAATAACATCTAAACACACACACACACACACACACACACACACACACACACACACACGAGCACGCGCACAGCATACACAAACGTAAGTGTGTCCGTGTGTATTTGTGTGCCTGTTTTTTGCGCGCGTGTGTGCAAGTGTGTGTGTGTGTGTGTGTGTGTGTGTGTGTGTGTGTGTGTGTGTGTGTGTGTGTGTGTCTGTGTGTGTGTGTCTGTGTGTGTGTGTGTGTCTGTGCGTGTGCCATGCGTGTGAACGTAGCCGTGTATGTACAAGTATGTGTGAGCATATGCGTGTATCCATTTAGTTATTTGAATGAAATGGCTGATAAGATGAAATCAATGATAGTTAATTAAAAGACAAAAAATTACCTCTAAATCTAAATCAAATAAACTAGAAACAAAGCATAAAATCATAGAACGAAAAAAGGATTGGATGAAAAAATAAAACAAAAAAAGGCGCTTTAAGTATAAAAATGATTCTTAACTGTGTGTGTTCAAAACACTTTCCCATTACATCTTTTTGATACTCCCTCCTTCCCTCCCTCTCTCTGTCTTTTTTTTCAGCCATGTTTTCTGCCTTTGTCCTTTGTTTCGCGCTTCTCTGTCTGTCTCTCTGTCTGTATGTATGCCTGTATGTCTCTCTCTCTCTCTCTCTCTCTCTCTCTCTCTCTCTCTCTCTCTCTCTCTCTCTCTCTCTCTCTCTCTCTCTCCAGAGATGAGTGAGATGATGATGATGATAGTAATGATGCTGATGAAGATGACGAGGAGGAGGTAGAGGAGAATGAACGAGAGGAAGACACCTCGAGAACTATGAATGACAGACGAGATGGCATGAACAGAATGTGAGAAGGATGAATGATGAACAGGAATGGACGTGCAAAACGTAGAACCGACGAACGGTGGACTGGAGAAAAAGAGGAGAACGTGGTAATGACAATAACGGTTGAGAAGAGACGACGAGAACGACTGGAGAAGAATTAATGATGGACCGGAGGGGAAAAAAGAGGACGCCAGAACGATAAACGAATGATTGGACAGGGAGAAAAGTAAAGATCGTGAACATGATCACTGTGCAGAGAACTCGGGAACGATGAATGATTAACGGCAGAACTTTCAGCATGACAAATGACGGACAGAATGAACAGGAGAACGTGGTGACGGTGAATGGCAGACGGGATAGGAAAGAAGAATGCAAGTATGATGAATGATGACGAGGAATGAGGAGCGGATATATGATGAAAATGAATGACGGACGGAATGAGGAGAGAAGAGGAGGCTAATGGTGAATTTTAGACGGGATGAAAATGAGATCAAGACTTTAATCAAAGTCAGCACCGCTCAGGACAGAGACGTTGACTGTCTCATGCAAAAAGAAATCATTAGAAGACGGAGGAACTTTGCTTTGAGCTCTACAACAGAGCAAAAGAGATCCAAGTATGCTGACAATTCAGGATTCAGTAAATTGAGATGACTTTCCAACACAACAGTAAAGTCGCTGAAACACGGCAAAGCCGAATGCATTGACAACATCGCTCAGAACACTTGAATATGGCGGAAAGGTAGTAACTGTTATATTAACTGCCATCTGCAACAACATCTGGCACACTGGCGAGTGGCTAACGCCAGAGAGAGAGACTCGATCACTAATCGTCACACTTCCAAAGGCAGGAAATCCTCAACACTGCCAGAACAACCGCATGATCACTTAGTTTAGCAATGTAAGCAATGCAATGTTTAAAGTATTTCTGAATAGATCATAGTTGCAAACAGACACACCGCTGTATCTGAAAGGCTGAAGTATCATCGAACAGATCTTTAACCCTTCGCCATAAACTCCTGCAACACCAGGAGGAGTTCTGTCGTGTGTCTTCACAGACTTCAAAGATGGCGTTTGACAGAATCTGTCAACAGATGCTACGCTGATACGAAAAAAAAATTGATTTCGGGACAAAGTTAATCAACATCCACCATGTGCACGTCTAAGTGACCAGTGCAGTACTCAAAAAGGGCTTGACTGGAAAGTGGTCCCCATATCTGATAGGATTCGTCAGGACCCGTTGACACTCCGATACTTCTCAACATAGTCCTGGAATGCATCATGAACGATCCACTTGAAGATCATGTCAACACAATCAGCACTACAAGAACTATCACGAACCTTCACTTTGCAGAGAACTTCGATGGCCTGGCAGGTACTGAACAAGAACTAAATAAACTTGTTAAAACACTGAATGAAACATCTGCAAGACGTACCATGGATATCAACACCGAGAAGACCAAGCTAATGGCCAGCCACAACACACACCTCCAGTATCGATATAACTATGGATAGAAGCTAGGAACTGTTAAACAGTTCAGATATCTGGGATTTATTTTCAGCGGTTTGGGATTTCAATCAAATACCCTCTCAAGAGCTGCAAAGACATCAGTTCTGTGCAGACTGAACCCTGTATGGATAGACAATAACATCTCAGCGAAACACAGATCTGGCTCCTACATGTGCAGGTGTATTTTTTCCTATCAACACACGCGACATGGACCTGGAAGAAAGAACCCAAGCACAGAAACAGAGTCACGGGAAGAAATACGTCAGATATACAGATATATACCACAATTGAACAAGTGTGCCGGACCATCAAAAAAAAAAAAAAAAAAAAAAAAAAAAAAACCCAATCCATCGGGCCATACAAAGATTTACTGACACCAGCAAAGCAAAGAAACTAAGCTGGCATTGTCCTGAAGATACAAACGGCCCTGCTAAGCATAATCCTCCAGGAAAGTGATGAAGGAGCGAGACCAAGGGGAAGGAGACGAAGGACTGACGACATTGATGGCGGGACAGGGAAACCATCTGTAGAGCCTAAGGCCTCTGAGCATAACCGACAGGACTGGAGGAATGTGGTGAACAGTTCTTCAGTGCCATGCCCCAATCATTTCACACGGACCTGGGAAAAAGAAACAGATATTAGTGATACCAAGACAAAATCATTTTTGTATTTCACATGACTTTTTTCATGCAGAACGTGTGCGTGGAACTAGGACTGTGCCATCTGTTAGCATGTTTCTGATAATTTGGATACACGGCTTTCAAATGTTCTTGAGTGTCAAAATATAAAATGTTCACGCTGTCATCTTTCTCAGCTAATAAAGTGTTAATCTTTTCACCTCTCGTCAGTGACATATACGGTAATTATTATCAAATCTGACCTGTCGGTTCTCTTAGTGAGGTATGACAGGCACTGTTGGACCCGATGTAATAGATGAAAGAACACATTTTTTTTGTTGTTGTCGTTGTTGTTTTAAATATAATTCATTTCTATAATTTACAACTGGCTGGGGAGAGACGGCGTGTCCAGCTCTTCTCAGGTACCCGTTACCAGAGCCTAACAACACTTTCTCAGTTTCTGAATTCAAGAACAAAAACTTCGAATAAAAACGATCAGCTTTTGACAACTTACCTTATCCTGAAAAAAAGATGTTAAGCCAGCTTCATGGTATGAATTCAATATATTTGTATGAATCAGATTGCCAAGAACTAATTTAACGGCTCTGCTGTCTGCAGATTGTATTTCATTCAACAAGCTGTGCAGGGTTAAAAAATAAACTTATTACCAGCCGCCGTGGCGAAGTGGTTAGCGTCGCCGACTCCCGGCTAAGGTCGTGGGTTCGAATCCCATCAGAGTCATGTGGGTTTTTTCTGCCCCGACCGGCTCCTACCCAGAGTTGAGTTTGCTGCGGACTCAGCTGGGGAGACTGGGACCACACAGTCGAGTTTCATCCATTTAATGGATGCCTTTCTGAGAGTGTTGCTCAAATTTCCTGACCAACACTGCAGGTGCCTGTATCTCTCTGGCCTGGTTGACGCCGGGATATATTATGAAAGGAAGCGTACAGTACAGTCCTGTCATGTAGTCTCAGACCGAAATGGAAATCTGTAGCATCATCTTAATCATCCTCATTCTCATCGATCAGCATTTAAAAAAAAAAAAAAAAAAAGTCTCAAATTCTGTGGCCTTCATGCCCCGCTCTCATGGTGACCTCAGTTTCGATGTCCTCTCCACGTCTGTGGCCTTGGTTTGGTTCCGTCGAGGTCACCGGTATCGCCGAGTCCATGGGGAGGGGGGGGGGGGGGAGGGGGGGCTGTCGTTGGACGGACGTGGTGGCGCCCTCTGGAGGGAGAGCTCACTCACGCCGGCTCCGCGACTAAGCAATTATTGTCGTCAGTAGGGGGCTTAGTAGGTGGTGTCCTGCGTATGTTAGATCAGAATAGGCGCCACTGAACACCACCGAAGTGACTCGCAGTGTCTCCTCCGGTGGGTTGCCTCTTGACTTGATATTGACTGCTCCCTGTGGATTGCCGGTGCCGGGGCTGCGGCGGGGCCGACCGTGCTGTGGCTGTGGACGGGGTGTCGGAATGAGCGGCGTGGGCGCACTGCCTCTGCGGTGGCGCAGAGTTTTGGACAGCAAAAAAAAAAAAAAAATAAAATAAAAATAATAATAATAAATAAATAAATGCACTTATTCATACATCAATTTTTGATCGGACGAGGCGAGCGCGACTGTGGTAACGGAGGTTTATTGTTGCTGTATTATCCTGATCCCATGGTTAAGCATCAACTGCTGTCAGAAATTTCGACCTTTTCCTTGCTGTCATTATCAAATTCTCAATCACCTATGTAATTTCTTGTCAAGTGAGTATCTCAAAACTTCGTCTAGTGAAAGTTGCGAAGTTTTGCCATGTACACTCAATGTTGTAGCAATAATGTCAAAATTCTCCCCGTTAAAAAAATCATTATTAGTGTTTTCTCTCCTGAATGTGTCAGCCCATATCACTCCATGTACAAGGTAAATGTATTTATCTCCAGGTGATAAATGTCTTGTGCTTAGTTCATTTCCCTCGTCTTCTCAGATTTGCATTTGTCTTAATGAAAATATCGTCTGAATATCATACCGTATGTCTTTTTGTTTTGTTTTGTTTTTATTGTACCTTAGGTAGGTCGTAAGTAGGAGTAGCACACACAACAGAAGTAATAATGCCACACTGAAGGGTATGCATATTCTGAAAAAAAAAAATGACTGGATATTTCTGACGCTTACACATTCAGATTCACCAGATTAACAGAAAAATTGCTGATACAAAACTTCGTTTATTCTACTAATTTTCACATTTTAGAGCAGTTTTGCAAGTTATTTGTAATTATACACTTTTAATGATAAATAAGACAATTCATTATTATAACTTAAATTCAAAAAAGTCAAAGCAAGATTATGACCTTCAAAGTCAATTCTACAAAACATTAAAGCATCATTCAGGAATGATACTAAACACAAGAGAAAAGGGTATACGTACAGAGAAAGAGAAAGAGGGGGAAAGGAATGTGGTCAATTCGACTCAAAATAACACAAACGTATTTCATTCGACGGGGGGGGGGGACCCATCGTTTGGGGGAGGGGAGGGGGGTCCACAAACATCAATTTACATGGGATTCCAAAGGTGAAAGGGGGGGGGGGGGGGGGGGGGGCACATAGGTACATGGGGGAGAGAGAGAGACGGGGGAAGGGGCGCGGGGGGGGGGGGGGGGGGGGGAGCGCGCGCATTTGGGGGGGGGGGGAGAGGAGAGAGAGAGAGAGAGAGGAGAGAGACAGGAACAGGACCCGCGGTCTACACCAAGTGAAGCCGCGTTCCCGGTAATGTGCAAAAAAAAAAACTACATGAAAAAAAAAATGTGATCGAGACCTGTTTGACAAAGTCAATCAACAACAGTACAATTGATCAAAATAACACAAAACGTATTTCATTCGACGCCTCTCCTGACCCATCTTTTGCCCTATCCCTGAGGCCCCTCCACAAACATCAATTTACATGGTTATTCCAAAGTGTCAGCTCACTCGCTGCCCCCTTCCAACCCCCACGCCACGCACATAAAAACACAAAAAAAACACGAGCGCCCGCGCACACACATGCAACGCACGCACACATACACGCCCGTGCGAACACACAAACAAGCGCGCGCACACACACACACACATACAGAACAACGCGAGTGGGCACACAAACACGCACACGCACGCACACACACGCACGCACACCCACACACACACAAAAGCACAAGCGCGCGCACACTCATGACTATACATGCGCGCGCACCGATTATATAACCATATTCAACCATTTTCATCTTCAACCATACGCGCGCGCATTTGAGACGTATGTATCACACACACACACACACACACACACACACACACACACACACACACACACACACGTATGTATCACACACACACACACACACACACACACACACACACACACAGAGGCACGCATGCGCTCGCGCTCACGCGCGCGCGCGCGCCCCCCCCCCCCCCCCCCACACACACACACACACACCACCACCACCACCACCACCACCACCACACACACACACACACACACACACACACACACACACACCACCCACCCACCACCATCACCACACACACACACACACACACACACACACACACACACACACACGCCATACTTACGTCTCCTCAATGGAAGCCAGTGCAGAGTGTGAAACATCACCACTTACTCTTGGCTCGAGTTTTGAAGCATGATTTTGAACTGATTGGACTTTTTGAAGTCGAGAAATATTGCCAACCCTTTTCTTTTCTAGTTTATTATCTTATGTGCATCAGCCTTTTTCTTTAACGGACCTGATGTACTATAAATGTATTTTTCCACAGGCTTTTTGAAACGATCTACTAGCATTTTAACAATAAATACAATGCCAGCAACGTTTTCACGCGAAAAGAAAGACTTCAAATGTCTGTTAAATTCCTTGTATGCAATAAAAGAATTTGGACGTTGATGAACAGATGAAGTCTCATCTTCCTCTCTTTAACTCTTGATATCAGAAGTGAGGCTTGACCATAAATTGCTCTTCAAGAAGTTTTACAAACGTCTCTGCTTTGTCAAAAGATATCATGCTAACAATGCTTCCCAATTTAATAGGAAACAATGGCAGTTTCTTGGTATTATTCTTAAATTATTTATATTTTCCACACGTGCACATTTTTGGATTTGGATATTTCAGAATGAGGAAAATCAGAAATAAATACAATTCTTGTTTTAGCAACAATTTTGTTGCTGTGACTTAACGTGAAAATGACGAATGACTGGCGGGACAAGAATGTGAAAAGGACCAATGAATGACCGGAGAAGAGCTTTAAAATGGTAAGTGACTAACTGGAGAATAACATGGAAAAGATGAATAACCGACTGGAAACGAACCTGAAAACGATGACTGACTGACTAGAGAAGAACTTAAAAACGATGGATGACTGACTGGATAACAAACTTAAAAACGATGAACGACTGAGTGGAGAAGAACTTAAAAACGCTGAATGAATGACTGGAGAACAACTCAAAAACGATGACTGACTGACTGGAGAACAACAACTTAAAACGATGAATGAATGACTGGAGAACAACTTAAAAACGATGAATGACTGAGTGGAGAAGAACTTGAAAACGATGACTGACTGACTAGAGAAGAACTTAAAAACGATGAATGAATGACTGGATAACAACTTGAAAACGATGAATGACTGAGTGGAGAAGAACTTGAAAACGACGAATGACTGACTGGAGAAGAACTTGAAAACGATGAATGACTGACTGGATAAACTTCAAAACGATGAATGACTGACTGGATAACAACTTAAAAACGATGAATGACTGACTGGAGAAGAACTTGAAAACGATGAATGAATGACTGGAGAAGAACTTGAAAACCATGAATGAATGACTAGATAACAACTTCAAAACGATGAATGACTGAGTGGAGAACTTAAAAACGATGAATGACTGAGTGGAGAAGAACTTAAAAACGATGAAGAACTTAAAAACGATGACTGACTGACTGGATAACAACTTCAAAACGACGAATGACAGTGGAGAACTTAAAAACGATGAATGACTGAGTGAAAAAGAACTTAAAAACGATGAAGAACTTAAAAACGATGACTGACTGACTGGATAACAACTTAAAAACGATGAATGACTGAGTGGAGAACTTAAAAAAACGATGAATGACTGAGTGGAGAAGAACTTAAAAACGATGAATGACTGAGTGGAGAACTTGAAAAACGATGAATGACTGGGTGGAGAACAACTTGAAAACGATGAATGACTGAGTGGAGAAGAACTTAAAACGATGAATGACTGAGTGGAGAAGAACTTAAAAACGATGAATGACTGAGTGGAGAAGAACTTAAAAACGATGAATGACTGAGTGGAGAAGAACTTTGAAAACGATGAATGACTGAGTGGAGAAGAACTTAAAAAACGATGAATGATTGAATGGAGAAGAACTTGAAAACGATGAATGACTGAGTGGAGAGGACTTGAAAGCGAACAATGACTGATGCCAGAGGAAAGTGAAAATAACTGCTGACTGGAGGGCAATGTGAACACAATAAATGGCTGATGGGACAAGAGTGTGAGAATGACGGATGATGAACGGAACGTGAAGACAATGGGAGAATGATAAGAAATGGGAAAATGATGAATACATGAAGAGGAAAGGAGAGGAAGATGAAAGTGGGATGGGAGAAGAACGAGAGAATGATGAAAAAAAATTGTTCGGACGAGGTAATAAGAATGTGGAAAGAACGCATAATAGATAGGGTTCAAACGGAACTTAAGAACAGTGAAGGAAGTATGACAGGAGTAAACGTGAACGATGAATAACAGACAAGTATAAGTGACAGGTGGGGCGAGTTGCCATTACACCCATGAAGGAGAGAAGAGGGGAATCTGAACATGAGGTACGGTAGACAGGACAGTAGCATGAGAAGGTTCAGACGAGGGAAAAAAGACGAGAGGAGCGTGAGAATGACAGATTCAGCTATATGAACATAGAACAGCCTGAGAATGATCCAGTGATGGACAAACTGGGGAAAAAAACGAAACGAGAAGGTAATACCTTTTCCACGAGGTGAAAAGAAGAAAAGGTGAAAATGATGAACACAGGAGACGGGACACGAGAGAGAGAGAGAGAGAGAGAGAGAGAGAGAGAGAGAGAGAGAGAGACGGGACACGAAGAGAGGGGAGAGAGCGCGCGCGTCAGGACGATGGGCTACAAAAAATAAAGAAGATATTGTCAGAATGAATCAATAAAGGAAGAAACAGATGAAGTGATGACGAGAACGATGGACGAGGTGGGGAGATAAAACACACGAAATGGACGAGATCAATAGAGAAGAACGTGAAAACGATGTATGACGGACGGGGGAAGAACGTAAGAAATTTCAGTGATGGATAGGACTAGAAGTAGCGAATGATAGACGGGATTAGAAGAATGCGAAGACATTAAAGGAAGGAATGGTTTATGAAGGACAAGAACAAGAGAACGTAAGTATGACGAAGGAAGGAAAGAAGGAGGAACGTGGATAACAAACACAATGAAAACAAGAAACCGTGAAGGTTATAACTAAATGACAAGAACGAGAACATGGTGCATGATCGACGGGACTAGAACACGATTAGTGTGAGCGGATTGAGAAGAGCGTGAGAACGACGAAAGAGGGACAACAGGAGAAGGAAAACGGGTCAATAACGGACGGAAGAAATCCTAAAGAATGGTGAAAGACAAGAGAAAAGAAAAACGTGAGAATCATGAAAGAAAGATGGGAGAAGAACGAACGTGAAAATGATGAAAAAGTTACGGGAGACTAACATGTGAGTGATGAAGGGCAGTCCGGATGAGACGGCAAGAGATCGAGGACGGCGCATCTGGCTCCGATTGGAAGAAAACAGGCAAACGCCAAAATGATGAAAGGATGGACGAAAGGAGAGTAAGATGAATAATAATCGACATGATTAAAGCATCAGCATCATGAATGAGGGGTGGGGTGAAAAGAGAAAGTGATATCTGTGAACGAGAGGTGAAAAGAAGAATGTGAGAATGATTAGATGATGTATGAAAGGTGACTGATAGAACTGTGGATGTGAATATATCGTGAAAACGATGAAGGACGGGATAAGAACGAAATGAAGAAAGGAGTGTGAGGCAATAGATTAATGAACATTAGACAGCGTGGGAGTGGTGCAGTGATGGCCACAATAAGAGAAAGGAAACAAGGGAAAGGATGAGTGTTTACAAAAAGAGAAAAGGAGAGGTGAGGATGATGAATAGGAACTGGAGAAAGGAGATAAGAGGGAGGAAGGTGGGAAGTACATGAAAATCGGACATCGTAAGAGTAATGTAAAGATGGATGGAATGAGAACAGAACCAGAGAAAAACGAATGAAAGAATGAACGGTGAAAAGTCGAACTGGATGAAGAGATGACGCAAAAATGATAAATGTTGAAAGAATAGAAGCGTAAAAATTAAGAATGTTGGACTTGTGGGAAAGTCATGAACGACTAATATCGGACAGGGAAAACGTGAGAATAAAGCATTTTGGAGAGCGAGGAAACGTGAGAATGATGAACGTTAGACGGAAGAAAACGTGAGAATAATGAATGTTCGATCAGGGAAATGGTGAAAATAATGAAGGTCGGATGGGGGGGGAAAGGTAAAACAATGAATGTTGGACTGAGGCAAACGTGAAAATGATGAATGTTGGATGGAGAAAACGAAAATATGAAAACATTTTGGTGAAAAACATGAGCATGAAGAACATTGAGCGGGGAAAACGTGAAAATAATGAATGTAGGACAGGGGAAAAAAACGAACAGGATGAATGCTAGACTGGAGTAAAATGTGAGAATGATGAATATTAGAGTGGGGGAACGTAAGAATAATGAAGGGAAAAAACTTGAAAATGATGAATATTGGACTGGGGAAAATGTGAGAACGATGAATGTTGAGGTGGGGGAATATGAGAATGATAAATGTTTGAATATGGGATAACATGAATATTGAACATGTGGGCGGATTGGGGAGGAGGGAGAAAAGGGGGGGGGGGGGCTGACAATGAATAATGCTGATTGAGGAAAAGGTACGAATGATGAAAATTGGACTGTACGAAAAGATAAATGAAACAAACTGCAGCGTAACCGGAACACGACGAAAAAGCGGAAGAGCACACAAAACAAAGTGTGAAGTAACGCACTTTAATGCACGACACAAAACAAGACAAGAAATTTTCGGCAATAAGCCTTCCTCAGCGACAAAATAAAAAAACAGTACAGACATTAACACATGCGCAATACTCCCCTTGTGAAGCCACTTTTGGCTTCACAAGGGGAGTATTGCGCATGTTAATGTCTGTACTGTTTTTATTGTTTTGTCGCTGAGGAAGGATTATTGCCGAAATTTTCTTGTCTTGTTTTGTGTCGTGCATTAAAGTGCGTTACTTCACACTTTGTTTTGTGTGCTCTTCCGCTTTTTCGTCGTGCACGAAAAGGTGACAAGGCTTGATGACGAAGTATGGTAAACATGCGAATGGTAAATGTTGGACAGGAGGTGTGTGTGTGTGTGTGTGTGTGTGTGTGTAGGAAGAGGAAAAGAGGCGGGGGGGGAGAGTACTGGGAGGGGCGAGGGGGGGGGGGGAGCGCGTGAAAATGACCAATGTTGGACATGAGGACAAGATGAGAACTGTAAGTGCTGAACGGGAAATAAGAAATGTTGGACTGGGCAAAAAGGCAAGTAGGGTGAATGGACTGCGGGGACTTGAGAGAGGGTGGGGTTTTGGAGTGGGGAGGTGAAACGCCAGATGGTGAATGTTGGACGGGAGAAAAGGAGGCAATGATGAATGTTGGACTGGAGGGGAAGAGAAGAACACAGAACAGATGAATAATAGATGGAAGGCTGGTGCCACGCTGGCGAACGAAGGACGGATGAGGAAAGCGAAGGAATGAAAAGGGCGTGAGAATGATGGCCGTAACGAAAACAGGATTGCGACAGAGTAATAGTGGGCACAATCAGCACAGAATGAAACGGGGTGAGAAGACGGTAACGCGTTAATAATGAATGGTTGACACGATGAGATGAAGAGAACAAAAAAACGCTGAGTGAAAGACGGGGGCAGAACATGACAACAGTAAATGATGAACAAGGTGAGAGAAGAAGAGAACATGAGAATGATAACAGATGGAAGGAACGGCAAACTGAGGAACATGGGAAAGATGAATGGTGGGCGAGTGATGATTAAAAAAAAAAGTAAACTGATTTTTGATGCTCTGGAGGAGGAAAGGGAGTTTCCGAGAATGAATGATGGATGGGAGAAGAACATAAGAACGATAACTGACGGGCGAGATGGGAAGGGGAGAACTAGATGTAGTTGAATATGGTACGTCCATCCCACTGTTCAATACCACCGAAAGAGAAGTGAAGGGGTTGCGACGGAAATGACTGTATCATAAGTTCGTAGCAATGCAGAATAATAGATCAGCAGTGTAGAAAAAGAACTGTTTGTAGTACAGAAGAAAAAAAAAAAAAAAAAAAGAAGGGAGGGGGGACTGTAGGGCTTCAAAGGTCGGAAATGTTGTGGGAAAAGATCAAGTATGACATAACAGAATGAGGAATATGGAAACATGAATAGTGTACAACAGCGGGTATGGCGGTAATGAATGGGCTAAAGAATTAAGGGAAGTGGGGTTGGGGGGGGGGGGGGGGGGAGAAAGTGATGGGTCTCAAGTTCAAATCCATTCAATATGAAAAGAAGACATCTGCAGAGGAAAGCGAGAAATAACCACTAGACGGAAATGGAAACTGGTGCTGGTGTGTCCAATCCTCTCAGCACGTCTACACCATGTTAATGCCATAAAGTGAAGGGTCTCTGGAGAACATCAAGGATCAAACTGGAAAAGCAGGGAGTGGAGCGAAAACTGGACTGAAAAGTACAATATCCTGGTGTGAAAGAATGCAAGGAAGTAAAGGAAGAAGCAAAGGAAGTAAAAAAAAAAAAAAAAAAAAAAAAACAGGTTTTGTGATGAGCAACAGAAAATCGTACGTGAATGAGAATGGGGGAAAAGAGGAATATTTATAGAATCATAAGTGGCATGTCTTTTTTGAGTGGATCAGACGTAAACCATATCAGGGCCGTACGAACTTAAAAAACAATATCATATCGAGTCGCCAGACTGAGGATCAAGACATGCATGGATCAGTATTTTTTTACAAAGGCAAAAGTTTTTCTGCAATCAACGTGATTCAACATAATTGCTTCGGTTACCCCCCCCCCTCCCCCCCCCCCCCCCCCCCCCAAAAAAAAAAAAAAAAAAAAAAAAACCTGTTCCACCAATACACATACCCATCCCCTTCAATAGTAAGTTCAGGGTAAAGCACCCTGGCCGATGTCAGACGAGTTCGCAGACGCCTGGGGCTTTATGTACTGATATACTGATGTTCCGATGGTGTCGGTGTGGTGTTCCATAATCCCTCTACCATCCCTCTCTTCCTTTCCATCCCTCACCCCTCCCACCTGCCTTCCTGTTGCGGTTATCCCGTCCGCCCTGCCACCTTGGTGAGTGATGACGTCCGCCCTACCACCTTGGTGAGTGATGACGTACGCCCTACCACCTTGGTGAGTGATGACGTCCGCCCTACCACCTTGGTGAGTGTCGACACTCAACCTGAACATGACCCCACACCGAACGTGGCTCAGGTGTCACTTCTCTGCACAGAGTCTGCACTGAATCAGCTTTAATGCTAGTTTGACGGATGCGCCAAGAAATCTCAGCAACGAAATATTGTTGGATACTACCAGCGGTATCACGAAACAAGTCGCAGCAATGATGAACTGTTGAATACTGCGAGCGGTATCACAAGCAAGGTGTTTTACGAAACGGCAACGAAGTAACCTTGAGCTGCACATTCGTTACACTCAGAAAGAGGGAAAGCATGAAGCCTGGAGAACTCAGAAACAAAAGGCTAACTCAACCAGATGCAGAAACTTGGTCACTGTAAAAAAAAAAAAAGAGAGCATTTCCAGGGCTGTCAACTCGTACCCAAAATAAAACCAGGCAAACAAAACACAAAGAAACCAACAAGTAAAATACAAACGAACGAACAATAAAAACTAACAAGTCACTCCCGTCAAAGACGCCTTGGCTGAAGGCTGTGTCAGGTCAATTGACATAGGCTAGAACACCAAGGCTACATCAAAATGTTGTTATGCTCTGCATAGTTACGCGGGGATTGCCTTCAGTTGTGACAAGGTCCTAGCATAACATTATCAGTCTCCAAAATCCCCCGAAGTCGGAGTGTGGCTGCCCATGTGGCGGGTTAATCAAAAACGGTCACACACGTAATGTTCTCATCCCCGCTGATGTATTTGTGCCATAGTGTTCAAGTGCTTTGGCTGTTCGGATGATCCTTGGAGTCTTTTAGCCAGGGTACGACAACAACAACAACTCCCGTCAAAGGAACACACAGACTTACTTACGGTTTACAGGTGCACTTTTTTGCTTTATAAGCGTTTTTTAATTGATCATTTATGTGTACGTAAACAAATCAGTCAACTGAAGCAGCAACACGCAGTAACTTATGGGGTATAGGTGCCCTTCTTCATAATATTTCCATGCTGCAGTCCTTCAGTCCCATAAAACTAAGCCATCTTAAGTGCACTGGCCACTCTAAGCATTTCGCTCAGATTTTTCTTTAACACACACACACACACACATACACACACACACACACACACACACACACACACACACACACACACACACACACACACAAACACACACACGATTAAAAATCCTTTTGAGATAATTCCAGTGCAACAAGGACATATAAAAAAATTCTAATTAATGAACAGCAACGCAAAAAGGACAAGTGCCTGTTCCAGTGGTTGGGACCTCATTATCTAGTCACCAGATAAAAAGAACTTGCATCTTACAAAGTTTATCAAGAAAAAAAAAGTGCTTCCAGACCACAGGAAGATGAACAGACCAAATGCAGAAAAAACAACAGGACAAAGAAAAAAAAATTAAACCCAAATTAGAAAGCAGTCAAAGAGACTAATACACACACACACACACACACACACACACACACACACACACACACACGCACGCACGCACGCACGCACGCACGCACGCACACACACACTCAAGAAATCATTAGCACCGGAATTCTATGAGACCGGGACACATTTTACATTGAAAGATCCTCACGCACACCCCCCCCCCCCCTCTCTCCCCTGCATTCCTGTGGAACGAATATTTTTTAAGTATGTAGAGCGTTCAAAACGCAGATTAAAGACGGGCCACAGAGGCAGAGAAAAAAAAGAGTGAAGAAACGGAGACCAAAAAAAAAAAAAGAAAAAAAAAAGAAAAGAAAAAGAAAACTTATAGAAAAAAAAAAAAAGAAAGAAAAACGAAGGACATTAGGAGCACAATATCGCAAGAAGACTGGAAACAGTTTGTACTAAAAGAGCCCTACCCACCCTACCCACCCCTTTATTCTGGCATGGGGTGTCTACTGTACAAGGTGAATTTTAGGTACGCGGTGTGCTGCAGATGGGCTCACAGGATGACCAAAATGACGAGGTGAAAAACGAACACATTAGAGGGACGGTCAAGCTTGTTTAGAAAAGTATCACACAGAAAATCCTCACAGAAGAACTGTGTTCACATACTGGCAACATTAAAAAGTTGTTGCAGGATACTCAGAGAATGTAAGCTGGTGCAAGAAGGAGTTTGGTGGGACCTCTGATGTCCTTTCCTCTAGGATGTTGTGAACTGCCGTTTCACTCACAGAAAGAAAGGAAACGAGGTGCATCAGTGAACGAGAGCCATGAAGGCACTGAAGAGATAAAGTTCGGAAGGGATAAAGTGGGCTCTTAGATAATGAGATATAAACGCTTGGAGCATCAGTTAAACAACTGGTATGACAAAAACCAAAGACCCAAGACGTTCGACATTATATTTCTTTTTTTAAAGTGATCAGGATGAAATGTTATAACATGTAGATTTAGAACATACGACGTCCAAGACTTGAAAAGAACCTCGCTTCGTAAAAAACATTAACAACAGTTCTATTCACATGCTTACAGCACAGCCGTTTGCAGATTCGATACTGACCGCCATTGCCGCGTGTGTTGTCAAACAACAGGAGTGTTCGCGCGGTCTTTGCGCGAGCGCGCGTGTGTGCTTACGTGCATGTGTGTGAGGAGTTGGGGGTGGAGTTGACGCGGGGAAGCACAAACGGGGAAGAAAGCCATGTGACATCTCCAATTCCTTCTGAGAAGGCAAGGCGGGTTGAAGGCAAAGAGGGTGTGGTAGAGAGTCAAAGAAGTAGCAGGAAGGGGCGCAAGAACTGTTAGCAGATGTCTCCAATGAAATATCATAACAGATAATTGCATGGTTCTTAATCACATCGTCTACGAACACACGTTTACTCTATTATTAGTATTCTCATCATTATATCAATCACTAGTGATATATCATCATCATCAACAGCAACAACAGTAGTTGTAGTAGTAGTTTCTTTTCTTACTGTCATCTGCCCATTACCACTCTGACGCCGTCCTAGTCTGATTCCATATCTCCATCGACTGTGCAACAGTTCAAAAAAAATGCGCTGAGGTACAGGGGTATTCACTTTTTTTTTCTTAAACAAAATACGAACCCGATTGTCCAATCAGATGTAGGACACATGGTTGTGAGATCGCACTGACGTGGCTTTCAAAGTCTGGTGGAAATAATTTTAACAGCGATCAAGAATTTTTGACCATACGGCCTGCACTCTAACACACTTTTACACCTTGAAAGAAAACTTTCGAATCAAGCTGTCTCCGATCCCACCCAACGCACCACCTAACCCCAAAACCTCGCCTTCCCCTCCCCACCCCTTCCCTCCCATCCTCAGTGAACGCGAACAATCATTTGTCACCAGACCGACCTTTTCCAAGCAGCGAACAAAGAATACAGCTGATTTTTTTTTAAGAAATGTAAACCAACATTTTTAAATGTAATTAATAGCAAACCGCCAAGAAAATGTTGACAAATGAATCACAAGACAAAACACGACGCGTTTCGACCTCTTAGGTCTTCTTCAGGCAAGATGCTCATTCATTTTCGTTGTCCTGAGTGTTCTGTATCTTGCCTGAAGAAGACCTAAGAGGTCGAAACGCGTCGTGTTTTGTCTTGTGATTCATTTGTCTACGTTTTCTTGGCGGTTCGCCATTATTACATTTAAAATGGTTTCCACCTGCAGTCGCCTCACTTTGCAACTAAACCAACAGTGTTTTACCCACTCGTGCATAAAAAAAAGTTCAAGGCGTTCAAACTAAAAAGAACATCTGAAGCAGGGGGCGTCAGGAGGGTTGGGATGGGGGTGGGGGGTGGGAGGTGGGGGGGGGGGTTAAGAGGGAGTCGCTTTCAAGCTAGG
>JADBJO010013403.1:20000-25000 GCA_016801955.1 Conus betulinus | reverse complement strand
ATGGCTGCTGGTGCTGCGTCGCCACTCTTACTGCTGCTACTGCTGCTGCTACTACTACTACTGCTGCTGCTACTGCCGTTGCTTTTACTACTGCTGCTGCTGCTGATGTTTCCGCCACCGCTACATGCCCAGTACATCACGACAGTCATGACAACACGATCTACACAAAATTTAGTCAACAATTGCGCTGAGCACGTACATTTCAAATGCACACACACACACACACACACACACACACACACACACACACACACACACACACACACACTTCATACCAAGAGTCAGAGAAGTCGTAGACTGAATAAAAGGGTGATGGTTGAGGGTCAGAACGCTTCTTCGAAGAAAAAACAATTTCGGACAGCTGTAAAACTATGGACAGGTCTATGAAAGGACAACATTAGCTATAGGATCAGTCTTCGCTCCAAGATCCACCTAATGCGCTCCCTTGCCCTCTCAGCTTTTCTATATGCATGTGAAACGGACACTCATAGCAGAGCTACAAAGAAGAATTCTAGCAACTGAAATGAGATGCTACAGAAAGATCTTGGGCATCCATTACACAGATCACGTGACAAATAGAGAAGTCCGCAGAATAATTCAACACGGCAATTGGACCCCATGAAGACCTACTCACAGTCGTCAAAAAGCGGAAAAATGAAGTGGTACGTACGCATGTGTCCCGTTCAGCAGGTCTTGCAAAGACAATCCTGCAAGGAACAGTCAGAGGAAGCCGCAACAGAGGAAGACAAAAGAAGAGGTGGGAGGACAATACCCGAGAATGGACTGGAATAAGCCTGGCTGAATCACAGCGAGCGGTGAAAAGACAGCGACAGATGGAGGAGAGTGGTGGCCGGATCATCAGGGTGCCCCAACGACAACAGACGATGCCAAAAGGTCAAAGCTGTAGGATTCAGGGCTAAAAGAAGGAAGTCTGTAGATTATGGATATCAGCAGCAGACCAAAGATGAAGAGGTGTGGACGGACTGAAGGGGTCAGAGTGACACGCTGGAGTCTGGTCTTCAAGCGACTTAATCGACTTGGGGAGATTGGAAACTATCCTTCGTTCAACGTGCGACCGGCGAAGGGGAAACAACAGAGACACGTACAACAGAGACATGGTAAGAGGATCCGAAAAAACACGTCGCGCAGTAGGCCTACTGTTCTGATTTCCTCGAGGCTATAAAGACTTATCATTATCTGGTGTACAATGGAAAGGAGTGTATGAAAGTAGAAACAGCCTCTTCGTTAGGACAGAGACGGAAAGAACCGATTCTTCTGCGCTCGACGTCGGAGGTACGACTAATCCAAGGTGAAGAAAGTTGTTGAAACGAGTTTCGTCAACTAATACATCAACACTCTCACCCACTGAGAAAATTTTTTTCTTTTACTTTTTGTTTTGTTTGTTTGCTGGCTAAAGAAATACAGATCTATGAGAGAAACAAAGAAAGAAAGAAAGATAGGGGGGGGGGGGGGGGGGGGCAGTTCTAAAGCCGATGGGGAGGAAAAAAGCGGTATGGCCGTCATACCTCTTCGCAAGGCGCTGCTGTGTAATGGAACAAAGAGCTAGGAAGACGCCAGCTTCTCCAGTCCATGATCAGTGCTACGTGTGGACCATTACTTCCATTTCATACGTCCTTCAACATCCCGTTCTACATCGCAACTCCAGGATGGTCCAGTGAGAACAGAAGAACAACCATATGGTTTAACAGTTACATATTTTAGGGCAAAAGGGGAGCTGGGGTGGAGGTGGGGGGGGGGAGGGTGCAAACCAAAGAAAGAGAGAGAGAAAAAAAAAATGGACTTCGAGCAAATAAGATACAACTTGTATTAGAAAAAAAAAAATTCAGCGCGCATGAAAATCTGCACGAGATGGTGGAAGATCGGCAGCACTGAGAACTAGAGAAGCAGCCTTGCTTTTCCTCCCCTAGTGCCCCCAGCTGATTTAACAAGTTTCAGCATGAAAGAGTTATCACAGAAAAATGTTTCTTTATTTCGGTATACAATGACTGTCACGACTTACGATCCTGATTATCTCAATAAGCAATAATTCAATTAATTACATCAACCGATACAAAACAAGATGCAAAGCATAAACGTACTCCCAGTTATCCTGAATACGTGTGAGATATTCCATAAAGAGGAAAACCGTCTTGGGCTGGTGTAACCATTAGTAATGGCTATTCTAGTAAACATCGGCCATCATCTATGACCTATAATGAACATACCTACAAATTTTCAGAAAGATCGGCCAAAAACTTTCTGAGATTTTCCATACAGAAGAAAACCATTATGGCCGTTAGTAACGGCTATAACGGTAAACATAAACACCGGGCATCATCCGTGACCCATAATGAACATACCTACAAATTTTCAGAAATATCGGCCACGATATTCCATAAAAAAGAAAAAAACCCGTTATGGGTCGTTTTACAGCCGTTAGTAACAGCTTTAACGGTAAACTAAAACGTCAGGGCATCATCCGTAACCCATAATGAACATACCTACAAATTTTCATTAAGATCGGCCAAATACTTAGAGACATTCAAAAAAAAAAAAAAAAAAAAAAAAAAAACCGTTATGGGCCATTATAGCCGTTAGTAGCGGCTACAACAGTAAGCTAAAACGTCGGGCATCATCCGTCGCCCATAATGAACATACCTACAAATTTTCAGAAAGATCGGCCAAGTACTTTCTGAGATATTCCATAAAGAAGAAAAAAACCATTATGGGCAGTTATGGCCGTTAGTAACGTTACATGCCGTTAAAGCCGTTAGTAACGGCTATGAGGGTAAACTGAAACACCGGGCATCATATGTGACCTATAATGAACATACCTACAAATTTTCAGAAAAAGTTCGTGTGGTTTTGTCTGGAGCGAGTGGAACACATTTTGACCACGGACGGACGGACGGACGGGCACACACACACACACACACACACACACACACACACACACACACACACACACAAGCATTTCTTCGTTCCCATTCTAAAGTATTCCCTGTTCTATAAGAACTGGGAGTACAAAAAACAAAACAAAAAAAAAACGAAACAAAACAACAACAAAAAAAAGGGGAAAAAAAAACGCAGAGAATACGGAAAGCAGACTGGAAAAAAATAACGGAAACCGCTGTTCAAACCACCCAGATCCAAAAACAAAGGGAGAGAGAGGAAACAATCGCCAGGCCTGTGTTGAAATTCATGTTTACTCCTAGCAATGTCCCATGGCTGACGTACTCAGCATCGTTTAATTTTGCATGTCCTAAGATGCCACTCGTCCGGCTTGTCGATTTATATGAATAATGTACGTGTGTGACGGTACAAAGTGTCCGCAGAAACAAAGCGTCCGCATGCGGACACTTTGTTCCCTGCGGACACTTTGTACCGTGAACTGACATACAAAGTGTCCGCAGAAATCCTGCGGACACTTTGTTCCGCGAGGTGACATATAACTTACAACAGCGGAACAAAGTGTCCGCAGCCGTTTCAGCCTCAGTGTGAGTGGGTGAATGTGCTCGTACACACCCATGCGCGTGCATATGTGTGTGTGTGTGTGTGTGTGTGTGTGTGTGTGTGTGTGTGTGTGTGTGTGTGTGTGTGTGGATGGTTGTGTCAGTGGTTGTGTGTGTGTGTGTGTGTGTGTGTGTGTGTGTGTGTGTGTGTGTGTGTGTGTGTGTGTGTGCATATGTGTGTGTGTGTGTGTGTATGTGCGTGTTTGCGTGCGTGCGTGCGTGCGTGCGTGCGTGCGAGCGAGCGAGCGTGTGTGTGTGTGTGTGTGTGTGTGTGTGTGTGTGTGTGTGTGTGGTGTGTGTGTGTGTGTGTGTGTGTGTGTGTTTGTGCGTGTGTGTGTGCGCGCGCGCACATGAGCGTAATCTAAACTTCGTGCTCTGTTGCACAAAAAAGTAGTCAACGAATTTAAAAACATTTTTTAATTAAGACGCGCGCGCGCGCACACACACACACACATACGTGCGCGCGCGTGCGTTCGCACGCACACACACACGCACAAACACACGCACACACACGCATGGGAGTGTACATGCACATTCACTCACTCATACTGAGGCTGAAACGGCTGCGGACACTTTGTTCCGCTTTTGTAAGTTATATATCACCTCGCGGAACAAAGGGTCCACAGCACTTCAGCGGACACTTTGAATGTCAGTTGACCGTACAAAGTGTCCGCAGGGAACAAAGCATCCGCGTGCGGACACTTTGTTTCTGCGGACACTTTGTACCGTCACATATGTGAGCCACTTTTTTGCCGCCCCCCCCCCCCCCCCCCCCCCCGCCCATACACACACTGTGTGTGTGTGTGTGTGTGTGTGTGTGTGTGTGTGTGTGTGTGTGTGTGTGTGTGTATGTGCGCGCGCGCGCGCGAGTGCGTGCGTGCGAGCGAGTGTGTGCGTGTGTGTGTGTGTGTGTGTGTGTGTGTGTGTGTGTGTGTGTGTGTGTGTGTGTGTGTGACGACTCGTGAACGCAGGATTGTGCGTGCGTGTGCGCGCGCGCTGACAGACCTGTCTGTCCTTGGCGTGGTGACAGCACTGAAATGGCTCCTGCTGGTCGGCTGAACTAGAACACATGCCAGTGACCTGAATCAGCATTGCTGCTGACCGGGGGAGGGGGGGGGGGGGGGGGGGGGTACTTCCCCAAGGTATTCCAAGGTTCTAAGCTGACGGAGAAAACAGCTGTCACATTTGGGTTGCATATACAATCAGAGAGGGCATGTCGCTGGTGCCAGGTGTGCACAATGTTTTACACTGGACAGAGTAAGTAACATCATGCCTGGCGTGCATCGGGTATCCTACACTTAACGGCGAAAGTAACAATGCCAGGCGTGCATCGGGTATCCTACACTTAACGGCGAAATGAACAATGTCAGTCATGCACCGGGTAGCCTACACTTTACGGCGAAATGAACATAGCGTCAGGCGTGCAACGGGTAGATTACACTTTTACGGCGAAATGAACATAGTGTCAGGCGTGCGTCGGGTAGCCTA
>JADBJO010013403.1:0-7500 GCA_016801955.1 Conus betulinus | reverse complement strand
CATCCAGAAAGCGCCGATGTGAGTATTTTTGCACGATTGTGTGTGTGTTGTCATTGTTTGGATGTCGCCTGACCACTTACGTACAATCTTTCATGCCGTTTCTTCGTTATCTGCAGGAAAATAAACCTAGTCGAGTTTGATATTCAAAGAATTGTCTGGAATTCGCCAGCATATTTTTCACGACAACAACTAATAATCAAAACGACAACCCCATTTGTAACAGCTGCTCAACAATGCCGAACACATTGTAGCGAGACCCGCTGTGCGCAGCTGACATGCAGTTCGCTCTTACCCTGACCTGCACCCACGGCTTGGCCTCTACAGCTACGGCAGAGGTGTTACCTCCCCTGCTTTCTCAACACTGAGTAGCTGGCTTTGAACAGCCGTGGCAGGATCATGTTTTTGATGAGCCGAGTAAATGGGAATCACGTAGCATTACGTCACAGAAACGCGACCTAAACCGGGGGGGGGGGGGGGGGGGGGGGGGGGGGGGGGGGGGGAGGGGGGGGATCTCACTTTACACCATGTAGGTAAAATTTAGAAAGAGAGGGGGTTAGTTACCGCCAAGGACATTGTCAAACAAAGCACAGTTGTTTGTCAATGTCCTTGGCGGTAACTAACCCCCTCTCTTTCTAAATTTTGCTTCATTCTCCACTCTCAGTCATTCCATTTTGAAAGCATGTAGGTAGTTTGAGAGCAGTGACTTTGGGGTGGGGCTGGCTTTACTAGGTGTAAACTCGACAAGGCAGTCTCAGAGCATTGTCAGGGCGGTATTTTGAGCAAATATAAATGGGGCTTGTGAGAACTAATGAATCCACTGATGACAAGTCAAATGAATGACTGAACATTGACCACAGGTTTTGGAAGCCAAACAGTTCTCGAATTCCTCCATCCCTCGCATCGCTCACGTGACCTGGCTGCTAAACCCCAAGACAGGAGGCAAGCTTGGCTTTCAGTTTTGTCACTTCTTAAGTATTTGAGCGCGCTGCACGTGGCCGGACTTCGTCACGTCTACGTCTACGGGGACACCAAACCAGAGGGCGAGTGGTGGGAGAAAACTGAAGAAGGAGAACGTGACGTTTGTCCCCATCCAGGCCATCAGTCACGTGTTTCAGCAAGGCGTGAACGTACCAGCTCACCGGAGTGATATCATCAGGTGAGTTGAACATGGAGGTTGGTGTAGGAAGAAAAAAACTAGGGAAAGCTTGACCCCCTCAGACATGTGTTTTGGCTATGAACTCCTTACACTCCCAGGGAGCCGGGCTGCATCTAGGTCATGACTCCCATATACCTTTCTACCGCCAACTTTCTTTTTTCCTGATACTGCTCGGATTCGAACCCGCAACTTTTGGATGGGTGGACATCTGAAGGCGTGCCTTTTTTTTGATGGATGTGTTACCCCACTGGTAACATACACCTATTCTAAGTTTGAAAATTTAAGTCACATGAAGTTCACTTTTGTTCCTAATCGACAAGATCCGGCTGGAATTCTTTTCAGCTGCCTCTGCCATTGCCTTCAGGGTACTGGTCCTCTTCTTACCTGAAATCCCGAGCTGTTTCATGAGGTCATAGACTGATGAGCCTACAAATCCCCTTGCTCCAACCTCGGATTCCCTCAAGCTCCTGGCTAGACTGGCATACTCCTCAGTCTTGCAGATGTGAAGTTGCTCTATTCTCCTTTCATATGGCACAATGAGTTCGACCAGAACCTTTTGGAATTGTTTGGGTGGTGTTAGCTTACTAGCAAGTTATAGCCATCCTTGGGTTCTGATTTTATCATGCCACACCCAAGTTTGCCCCATCAGAGCCTGAGTACCAGCAGTCCGCAGGCAGCAATTAATGTTTGGTAGTCATCAGGCAATCTACCATAGGAGACACTGCACTACTGCCAAGTTACCTCTGGTGTTCTGTGCTACTGTTCTAAATCAGCCTACGTAGAACCTGCTAAATTCCATAATGATCTCCCAACACTCTCGGAGCAAAAGTTACTGTTCTTAGTGTTTTTTTTATTTTCACTGTTCCGTGTCTCAGTTACGATTTCCTCTTCATAACGGTCAACCCGAGGTTACCTGTATTTGATTCTGTATGTTCTGTTTTCAAAACGTTGAAGATCTCATGGCTGCAACAGTCTTGGATACGTGTTGCTTAGTGTTTGTCAGTTTCTCCAGTTGTTCTTGTCGTGTGCGTGACTCAGGCATGGGACATCAGCAAAAGCTTGGATCATCATCGGGAAAACTCAGTCTCACACATGTAGCCCGCACAGACAACATGCGCCTTCCAACGCTGATCTTCTGTGAGCTGGCACTCGGCAAAAGAAGCATCGGTCGGCCATTGGAGCGCTTCGAGGACTACTTGAAAGTGTCCCTAGGAATCCGTGGTCCTCCTCAAAAGCAGACGGGAGACCGTTGTCTCTGACTGCCACCCCGGGCCACCTGCTGCTCCTGAAGTCCAGTTTCAGTTTCATCAAGGAGGTGTCACTCAATGGACTGGTCCATGTATGCTACATTACCTCCACCAAGTTGAAAGACCACACCGCGCGTGATTTCAAGCTGATGGATAAATGAACTAATGACTAAGGTGAGAAAATTTAAGAAGAGGGTTCATGGTTATGGCTTGGCAGATGTCTGACCTACGCATTAGCCTAACGCGCTGGTCAGACCAGCATTTGTGCTGTTCGTAAGGGAGTTGAGATCTTTGAGGAGAGGCCCTAGGTAGGTCTGGTTCAGGAGCGTCACGTCTGCATGGAGAGGGGAACAGACCGCACATCTGCTGTTGCATGATCACGGTTAAGTCACAGCTACGCATCCCATTTTGGGCTGCATGTTCACCTACGGCTCCCTCACGTCATCATCGCTTGCAATGGACGTCTGCTTATGCGATGAACTGTCGTGTGATTATTTTGCACATTGCATTTGAGTGCCATTTAGTATTTACTGCTAATATCACACTGATGTCCTAAATTCGTTTAGAGAAAAGCTTGTTGAGTAACTTCGCATGCAGTGACAAGTCAACACGCTTTGGATGTACACCAGCTACATCAGTCTTGTGCTCAGAAATTGAAACACTGTTCCCCACGTCACTGATAGGTTTTTGTGCTTCTGCTTCTTCAGTCAAAATGCGTCTGTATGTGCACAAGAACGCATGCACGCGATTGTGTGTGTGTGTGTGTGTGTGTGTGTGTGTGTGTGTGTGTGTGTGTGTACGTGTGTGTGTGTGTGTGTGTGTGTGTGTGCGCGCGCGCGCGCGCGCGCGCGTAATTGCACGCGTACATGCGTGCGTCTGCGTACTTGTGTGTGTGTGCTTGCATGCGTGTGTGTGTGTGTGTGTGTGTGTGTGTGTGTGTGTGTGCGCGCGCGCGCATGCGCATGCGCATTTTAAAGCATCTGTTTATTCATTCAGTTCGTTCGTTCGTCCGTTTGTTCAGTTCGTCCGTCGGTCCGTTACTCATTTGTTTATTATACAGTCATTTATGCACTTGTTCACGTAGAACGCACCTTCTCCATGCCTACGGCGGGGTGTACATGTACATGGACGTCATGTGGGGCCAGCCGTCTGCCGGACTCCCTGCTCCGCTACCCCACTGTGGCCTGTCCCGACTGGCCCAAGCGAGGCGCCTGGCCTGCCGTCTTCAACATCGGCGTGCTGATGTCTCAGAGTGACTCCCCCTGGCTGCGTCACTTCCTGGCCAGTATGCGGCTCTACAGGGATGACGTCTTTATTTACAATGCCGTCATGGTGCCGTACAGGCTGTACGAAATGTACCCTGAATCGTTGCACATCGATTATCACCTGCAGGTGAGTTCATCGATTGACCATTGTCGTCGTGAAGTGAAACACATCCGCGTACAAAGCTGAGATCAGCGTAAGGGCATGTGGGTGTGTCAATGAACAAAGAGCAGTGGGGATGTTGTTGGGGGAAGAGGGGGAGGATGGGGGGAGGGAGGGGGTGGGTGGGCACCAGGACTGAGTAAAGAAGGATAAACATTTGTCAATCAACACGAACAATGGTGATCAAGGTAATGACTTTTTCGTGGATTTGTAAGCATAATTTGATTCAACTGAACAGCGGCTGATCGTGAATAACTATCAGAGTCAGAGGCATTTTATATCATCAATAACGTCGAACATCGGAGGCCCAGAAATGGATAATTTGTTTATACATAAAGAACGATCAAAGGCAGGGGAATTGTGTCACTTGTCGCTATGCTAGAATAATGTCAGTCGCTCGAACTATTGTTTGCGATTACTAAAGACCAGTAAAGATTGGGGAACTGATTTCTTTTACTGATCAAAACAGCAATGGACCCTGAGAAATTTAATATATCTCAATAAAGAAGGACAGTTAGGTTCAGCAGAACTGATTGTTTGTCAGTGAACATCGTAATGTAAAACAGAAAACATGAATCTTTGTTAACAAGTTAAAACAATTAAGATCGGGAAGACTGGGACCACACAGTCGAGTTTCGTCCACTTAATGGATGCGTCTCTGAGAGTGTTGCTCAAAGTTTCTGACCAACACTGCAGGTTTCTGTATTTCTCGGGCCTGGTTGACGCTGGGATATATTATGAAAGTAAGCATAGAGTACAGCCCTGTCAGGCAGTCTCAGAGCGGAATGGAAACCCGTGGCATCATCTTCATCATTCTCATTCTCATCGATCAGCATTAAAACAAAGTCTCAAATTCTGTGGCCCTTCATGTTCCTCAGTCATGCTGACCTCAGTTTTGATGTTCTCTACACGTCTATGGCCTTGGTTTAATTCCGTCGAGGTCACCGGTATCAACATCTTCATGGGAACTGTTGTTGGACGGATGTAATGGCGCCCTCCGGAGACAGAGCTCGCTCACGCCCGATCTTGTGACTAAGCAATTATTGTCGTCAGTATGGGGGTTAGTAGGTGGCGTCCTGCATATGCTGGATCAGAACAGGCGCCACTAAATACCACCGAAGTGACTCGGCAGCAGTGCAGCGTTTCCTCCGGTGGGTTGCCTCTTGATGACTTGACATTGACCGCTCCCTGTGGATTGCCGGTGTCGGGGCTCGGCGGGCCGGGCCAGGCTGTAGCTGTGGACGGGGTGTCGGAATGAGCGGCGTCTGTGCAGTGCCACTGAGGTGACACAGAGGATGATACAGCAAGCAAAGAAAAAGAAGAGAAAAAAAAAGAAGAAGAAAGCATTATAAATAAAGAAAAAAAATCAATTAAGATCAGCAGAATTCCATAGTTGAGAACAGCCAGGACCAATGCAGACTCTCTACATAAAAAAATCAGTGCAACAGAATTAATGGAGGGGATGTCTTACAACAAGAATACATCACTTCCATCAAAGATCAATGCAAATCTGACATTTCACTGTAGATCTCGTTTGCACTATGTAGTTGCAGATCAAACGTGATACACTTAAACGTCAATCTGCAGACATGGATTGCTTTGCATACATATATATACATACAGGCATGCAGCAATTATACACGTTTACATGCATACATACATACATACATACATACATACATACATACATACACATACATACATACACGATGGATTCTCCGGTGTGTCTGACGGATAAGTAGGCAAGTAAGTCATCTCCGTATGTGCGTCCTCATGTGGGAAGACCTATTCCTGAGGCACAAAGTCGTCCACAGACGCTGCATGGAATGGACTCCTGCAAGGATGGGCCCTGTTTTCTCCGATTCCTCTTTTCCTGGATGGCAGCTGCTCTGTTCGGCTCGAACGTCTTTGTGCCCTGGGAACATCGTTGCTTCCACAGTGTTCTGTCAAGGGCGACATCTTCCCAGGAAGCAGTGTCCGTGTTGTGTCTTTTGAGGTTGGCCTTCAATGTGTCTTTGTATCTGAGCCGGAATAGCTCAGTTGGTAGAGCGCCTGACTCGCAATCTTGGTGATCCTGGGGTTGCGGGTTCGAACCTCCGCCGGGGCGTTTCGGTACAGGGGGATTTTTTCCCTCGGAGTTAACATTGGTTCTGACTCCATTTCCCATACGGTCCTTCGAATGAGACTATAAACCGAGGTTCCGTGTGTGAACGCACGCACAACATCTTGCACACACGTAAAATCCCCATCACCAACATTCGGAAGAGTAGGCCAGTTTGGCCGTTGGTATGGATGACACGTTACACATAGCATGCACCCTGAGTGAGAAATGGAAAGAATGAAGGAAGTAAGGAAAATGAGTGATCGATATTGAACGATGCTGACTGGATGACACGGGAAACGACCGAATGAAGCGCCAGCTGGCAGCTCTTCAGTCGGCACTACCCAGGTAGGCAGCCCGTTGTGTAAACGAGTGTTGATTGTAAAGCGCTTAGAGCTCGGCGTCTAGCCGAGAATAGGCGCTATATAAGTATTCATTATCATCTCTATCATCATCATCTCTTGAGAGGCTCTCCTTGGTCACGTTGTCCTTCCTTCAGTTGAGCAGCATCTTTGGAATTTAACCATCCTCCATACGGACAATGAGTCCTGTCCTTGGGAGCTGGCTTTTGATAGTATATACTCAATGCGGGGGTTGGCCACACCTTTTCTGGACCTGTAGGTTGGACACTCTGTCTTGCCATTTGTTGCTGCCGTTCTTGCCTAGGCATTGTTAGTTGAATTTTTTCGAGTTGTCCGATGTGTTGGCTGTTCGTGGTCTACAACAGTAGAAGAGAGCATCCAGAACCACAGCTCTGTACACGGCAACCTTTGAGCGCAATTTGATGCCATGGTTTTGCCACAGAGTCTTCGAGAGTCTGCCAGAGGCAGAGCTGGCCTTTAAGATGCGCAACATCACGTCTGTATCCAGAGATCCGTTGCTGCTTTCAGTGCTGCCCAAATAGCAAAACTTGTCCACAGTTTTGAATTCTGTATTGTTGATGACAACAGGTAGTGGTGGAGCACTGCCAGCTTCGGACGTTGAAGGATGGAACATGACCTCGGTCTTACTCAGACTGATTGTAAGTCCAAAGCGTTGACAGACCCTTGCAAAGCGATCTGTGATGCACTATATGCCTTCATAGGAGTGTGCAGCCAGTGTACAGTCATCAGCAAAGAGCAATCAGCATTGCATCAAAACAGAATGGCAAAGAGGGCGGGAGCTAAAACGCATCCCTGCTTCACTCCATTTTTTCACTTGGAGTGGGTCAGAGGAATGTCTGTTTTCTTGCACCCTCGTCTGCATAACATCATATAATGACACGATCAAAGAGATACAAGCTTTTCCAGGCGATCAAACTTGTAAAGGATCTTCCACAAGCCAGTCCGATTTACGTTGTCAAAGGCTTCGGTGATATCAACAAACACCATGTGGGGCTCCTGATGCTGCTCACGACACTCGAGTTCAAACCAGGAGAAATGGGGTGAACAAGACGACCTGTGTCTACTCTGTCAGGGCAGACAAACAGTTCATTCCGGACAAGGTACACATGGAGACACGATCAAATGCTGAAGGAGATTGTGCCTGCGGTGAGCGTTACCAGAGCAATGGCCTTCTTCGGCAAGAGGTCC
>JADBJO010013402.1:12500-52626 GCA_016801955.1 Conus betulinus | reverse complement strand
ATTTCACGTTTTGTAAAAATGCAGATCCAAGCATGTAAATGAACAATGTTAATACTTTAATTTATCAGCGTATACCAAATTGCAAGCGTATGCGGGTGTCCTCAAAGTGCTTGGTGTTTTTGCATGAGGGCTTGTATAGCTCCAGTAAAAGAAGATAATCTACTGACAGAAAAAGTCAAACGATCAGGACATCTTCCATAGATAGATCACCTTTCAGACAGGGGTATATGTGGATATAGACGAATTAATAATATACAATGTAATTTGTTTTAATCAACTTGATCGTGTAAGTCCGAGAACGCACGCCGAGGGAAAGGCCGACAGAAAGAAAATCCATGTTTATTAGATATTCGTTATTTTTAAAATGTTTCACGTCAAGGTTCCACTGTTAAGAACAAGGCTCAGTGAAAAAAAACTAAAATGTTGTTGTACATACAATGCTACACCCGTTTGTAGGAATATACATAGTTTATTTAAAACAGATTTGAGTATGTTTCTGATTCATCAAACGAGGGATTGTGGGAGGGGGAAGCTACAATGAGGAGGAGACCTTGGGGTTGGGGGTGAGGGTGTTGGTGGACCAGCTCACTCTGTCTGTTGAAGTTTTTGTCATGCACAAAATATCTATCTCACCGAAAGGGAATAGAATGATGAATCCATCGGTGTGTGAAGACTCATCTGAATGAGCAGCAGCGCACTGCATCAGCAGATAAGACGTCGGAAGACCAAGGCCAGGATTTAAACCACAGTGCCAAGGACATCCACGCTGTTGGTTCGGATGAGGAATTTGCACAGGCCCTCGATGCCAGGCGCCTGAAACTCAACCTGCCACGAGCAAACGAGACTGAAGATTGGGAGAAACTGGATGCAAAATCGTCCAAAGCCTACAACAAGGTTTGTGATAGAGAACTGCGGACTAATAGTGGGTTTGGGTTAAAATAGTTGGAAGAAAAATCAGGAGAAATGATGTCATGTTGGGACAGCTTGAAGATAAAGTGCAGCTGCCTGCATCATTGGATCAAAATAGTACAAGCTGAAAATCACTTGAAAAAAAAACAGTGAACATGGAATTGGTAGCTCTGTTACACAGAATAAAAGATCACTCGAAGAAATGGCTGAATGTAGAATCAGTATGCCAGTAACACAGAAGAAAAAATTGAACTGATATGACTAAAAGCATTTTAGATCAGAAACAGCAGCACGGAATGGCCTCCACTGCCGTGCAGTGTCTTCACAGGTAAGTTGCCTCATTTTAACATGATATTGAAAGCATTAGAGCTGTGATGAAATTGACCTGGATGTGGTTTTGTAGCGGGGAGCTGGAATGAGGTAGGAGAGAGATATAAAAACATAGATCAGCAAGAAAAAAGTTTAAAGCAGAGATGCAAGGTAATCAAGAGCAGTTTTGATTTAAGAGATGGGAGGAGGTAAGAATAGGTGAAATGGAGGGTGTTCAGACCTTGGGAGGTTGTGTTTGATTATGATCCTCAAAACATTGTCGCGCTGCCCAGCCTTTGTCACGCATGATCAATTATTTTTGTATACAATGCACGCACAATCACACAAACAAGCTCAAACACATAGACTGGGGTGGTATTTGATTGTTGAGAAACTGAGTGTATGGAGAGAGCTTAATTCATTTATCCATGTGCCTGAGCAATGGTCAGGCTCTGTTGAACAGCACCACAAACCTGCATTTGAGCAGTGGTCGGGTAACAGACTACTGTACTCAAACCAGTGTTACTCCAATGCTATGCAAGTCACTTAGTTTCCAAATGTGACACAGGTACAAATGAAAGCTTTGCTTATGATATGTTAACAGTTTTAACATCTTTGGACTAAATTGAAATCTAGCATTTAGATTCAATCACAGAGTTATGCACAAAATAAGTGACAGTGTACATCAAAGCCCTCTTGTACAAATGAAAGAATGTGTATCCACAGCCTGCGAACTGAGTAGAAAAGAAAAGTATGTTTAAATGTTTATCTACATGTATCATCTGTTCAACTTGTTTTTCCCCATGACCTATTATTGTACTTTGTATTATATCTTTCATATATGAAATATGGAAAAGAAAATTCTGTATGAAAGTAGAGACATCAGTTTTGTTTGATTGGTCGGGGTGATTTGTTTTGTTGAAATGGATGAAAAAAAAAATGTATGTATAATTGGTTTGCCAATTTGTATGCCAATATGTATGTTGTCTATGTGTGGGTGTGGTGAACAGGAGTACATCATAGAGAAGGTGAAAAAGATTGGAGGGTTCACCACCTTCAACAACTTCATCATGAAGGAGCTGGAGATCATGTACCGACTGCTCAACGAGAGATCAAAACCTCCCTCACGGCGAGTTCTCCCTCCCCCGTCTTTCTGTGTCACATGGGGCTTAACATTAGTGGTTCACAATACAGGCACACACACACACACACACACACGCTCATGCAATGAACATACACGCATGGCCTGATGCACTACCTGCAAGCCAAGTCTTCAAGAGAAAATAACATAGATGTGTTTGTCCTTCTACAGGCCAGTGAGATGTGCGACGTCCAAAATGTAAGGTTTCTTCTTGCAGAACACTAACATGTGGGACATAAGAAATTTCATGTGTGTGTCTATACAAACTAGTTAAGATGCGGGACACAAAATATTTCATGTGTGTGTCTCTATTCAAACTAGTAAGATGTGGGGTGTAAAATATTTCATGTGTCTCTATATGAACTAGTAAGATATGGGACACATAGTATGTCCTCCTACAGAAGCTAGTAAGATGCAGATATGAAATAAAATGCATGCGTCTTTCTACAAACGAAAGATGCAGAAAATAGAAACTTTCATGAGTGCATCTCCCTTCAGGCAGCAAGCAAGATGGGACATAAAAAAATTCATGCGCGTGTGTTCGTACAGCCACTAAGAGGACGTGTCTTCTTACAGTCCATTAAGATGCTGAACTTTTAAAATTTCATGTGAGCTTTGATACAGTCTTTTAAGATGGACTTGGCAAATTTCATGTGCGTGCCTACAGCCTAGTAAGATGGAGGACGACATATAAGTTTCATGCATGTGTCTTCCTACAGTGTGGGAGGTTTCAAGTGTGTGTCTTGCCTGCAGGCCATCAAGGTGGCCACAGAGTCCAACCTGCTGGGGGACCAGAGATGTCGGAGCACACGCTGTCCGTGGCCGACGACCTGCACCACCTGCGTATCCCTCAGCTGTGGTGTGACATGTCAGGATTCTCCGCTCCCCCGCTCACCTGGGGCCTGGGTCAGTGGCTGACAGAGCTGCAGAGTCGCTGCCATCACTTTGAGCGCATCCTGTCCCTGGTGAGTGCCCTAGGGGGAATGGCATTGGTTTGTGGGGTGTTGAGCTTCTCTGTCTGTGTGTGTGTGTGTGTGTGTTGGTGCTGGCCTGTTTGTACATGAGAGTTGAGCATGCTGTGGATGGAATGGGAAGATTGGAACCACACATTTGAGATCCATCCACTTTCAGTGGGTGTGTCTCTTGCATGCTGCTCCAATGGCTCAGATTTTTCGACGTTGCAGGTGCCCTATCACAGGCCTGATTGATTACAGGATATGATAAAGAAATGTAGAGTACAGCCCTGTCGCGTAGTGTTAGATTAGAATGGAACCCAATGCCATTGTCTTGATCTTGTTCCTTCTCACTAATTATCATTTCAAAAAAGCCTAGATTTCTAATGGTCCTTTATGCCACGCTCTTAATATGATAGTCATGGTTCCAGATTCTTCTTCACATCTATGCCTGTGGCAAGGTCATGTCAGTCATTAGTTTTCCCAGGTTCACAGGGACAGGACATGGTTGTACTCTCAGAAAGGGAATACACACTCACCTTGTCTTTGCAAACAAATTGTTGTTCAGTAGGAGAGGAATGGGGAGGGGGGAAGAAAAAAAAAACAAAAAAAAGAGAGAGAGAGAGAAAAAAGAGAAAAATATATTGTTGTTGTTTGTCCAGGGCCGGGAGAAGATGCCTGCTTACTGGCTGGGGGCATTCTTCAACCCCCGGGGTCTCCTGGCTCTCCTCAAACAGGAAAGCATCCGCGCCTTCTCTGGGGACCGCTCCGGGAACTTTGAACAGTTCGTCTTCCAGACGGAGGTCACCTCACGGGACAAAGACCATGTGAGTTGTGGTGCTTGGTAGAAGTGTGTTCGTGGAATGTTAGCTGGGGAACTTGCAGTTTGCCATTATGTTGTTGCAGTTCAGAACTGTTGCTTTTCATTGACACCCTTCTGTACAGGTGGATTTCAAGGAAACCATATAAAAAAGAAAAGACAGAGAAATTATTCTGTTGTTTTAAGATGATGAGTCTTTTTTGCGTCTTCGACAGACTTGTGGTATATCAATTTTTTTGTTGTTGTTTCGATTTGTGATTGTAGAATATTTCAGAACTCATAACTGTGTAGAATACATCAGGACTCGTAACTGCATCAAATGCACATTAAATTTTTTTTTTTTTTTCACTGTGAGCAATGATTTTTGTGACAGTTACGAGACCCACCCCAGGAGGGCATGTTTGTGTTCGGCATCTATGTGTGGGGCTGTGCCTGGGAGAAGACAACAGGGGAACTGCAGGACTCACCCCCCAGGGATTGGCTGTGCCGCTCTGCCCGTCGTCCACCTCACCTGCTGGCCAGCCAGCGACAAGCCCACAGGACAGGTGAGTCATACGCATGTTGGTGATGATGAGACTTGTTTTACACCTGGACATTTGACTACAGGTTCTGTGGAAATTCTTTCTTTGAAACACTTTCTGCAGTGCAAAGGCAGTACTTGGGCATTCAGTCTCCACTGTTACCGTTTTAGCAATCACAAACATTTTCTGTGGTCAGATTCTGCAGATTTTCATACATAGACCAACGCTTTGGCATGTGATGATATATCTTCCTAAGTAATCTTTACCTTTTTAGAAAGTAAACTGTTATAAAATTGGCACCAAAATTCCAAACTGGTAAGACTTTTTCCTGAACTGGTTTCGTCTTGGGAGTATAATGGATTTACCTCCCAGAGGACATTCCCTTTACAGACGTTTTCCTGCACTACTCATCATGTCTGTACTGGATTACCTCCCAGTACTGATTCCCTCCCCTCTACGGACCCAGTGTTTATGGATTTCTAGAGGTCACTGTAGAGAGGTTTCAGTGCGCTACTAAAACTGCGTAACAGAGCTGCTTCTACTGCTGCATAGTACTGCTGCTACTACTGTGGAGAGGTTCAGCACGCTACTAAAACTGCGTAGCAGAGCTGCTTCTACTGCTGCGTAGCAGTGCTGCTACAGCTGCATGGCAGTGCTGCTACTACAGCTGCAGGGCAGTGCTGCTACTACAGCTTTATAGCAGTGCTGCTACTACAGCTGCATAGCAGTGCTGCTGCTACTAAAGCTGCATGGCAGAGCTGCTGCTGTAAGCATAACTCTTACTGATGCTACTACATACAACATTGTCAGCACTATTTTTAGAATTATTTTTTTAACTATCATTCCACCCACCCACTCCAGCATACTCTGCTTACCTACCAGTCCAGCTCAACCTTCTTGATTGACCGAACATTTTTTTTCCATATGGGGTATCTGGGAAGGCTTGGGTAATGCACACCCGATTTGAGGACAGCTATATGAAATGATGAGGCTGCCAAGGTGAAACTACCTCGATTCACCTCTTAAAAAATGAAGGACGAAAAAGCATTTTCATCTTGTATTGAGTGAAATCACCTTTGACAGTGACAGATGACTGTTCATTTAACATGATTATGGGCATTTTAGCGGGTCCCAGCACAGCTGAATAAAAAATGACCGCTCAGAAAAATCTGCAGATTGTACATGTGCACTTGCACTTGCTTCGAACTCAAATGGGAGACTGTGACAGAACCAGTCAGCTTCCTTCGTGATTGCAGATGGGTTCTGCGTACACTGGAAAAAAGGAAGTGACCACAAGGGTCAGTTATAAACAGAGCCAACACGAAAACAGACACATTCACAACAAACCAGATCTGATGTTCAGTTTTCACAGAAAATTTGGTATGGTTTAGATGTTAAGTATTTAGAGTGATTTTTCTAACAAAAGTAACTGAGCTTCAAAAGTTTGTTAGATGTTTTAGGAAATGAACTTGGTAGTTCAAGAAATGTGGTGCTAAAAAAAAAAAAGATTGGTATTTAAAAGATCAGTATCACATCTACTTCCCAGACGTATTGTTTATGCTATACCATTTGTGGTTCAGTCTCTATGATTGGTGTGTGTGTGTGTGTGTGTGTTTGCCAGGACTCACACGAGCATCAGAAACCTACCAGTGCCCAGTATATCACTCGCGCATTTTCGCCGCGTGAAGTGGTGATGGAACTTGATGTCAGAAGGGAGGGAATCCCTGCCACCCGCTGGGCTCTGCGTGTGGTTGTCTGCCACTATCCGTCCCTATTAGGATATTAAAGACAATCCCTTGCATACAGTGCTGATCTGCAGTGTTTAAGTCTATGTTGAGTTCATGTTGTTCATACAGTTTGTTATTTTGTTTATATATTCAGTCATTTGTGGTCCTGTTGTTCACTCATTTGTTCAACTGTTTATTTGATTTGCTTATCTGTCTCGGCATAAACATTTCTCATAAATAATTTGGTTGTGAACATTCATATTGGTGACAATTTGCTATATCTATTAGATATGAAATCAGGATGCAGAATTCATGCTCAGAATTTTGTTGTGTTTTTATTCTTCTCATTTTTAAACAATAGTTAAAGGGTATGTTCTGCTGCATTAAAATTTGTGATGATGATGATGTACGGTTTTTAGTACAGTACACTTTTTGTGTTTGGAATTTGTTTGCACATTGCATCAATATTTCCTTCAAAGTGGTCAGTATTCCTTTTTGGGTTTTCTCTGATGCAATTTATATGTGTTACAATATTCATTTTTAGTTGTTTGGGAAAAAAAGGGTAAATATATGCTTCTGAAATTAAAGCTTGATCAGATGGGTATTCTGCAACAGCAAAGTACATTCTGACCAGAATAGTACACAACAATAAGGTGACATCTGACGAGAAAAAGAATATTTTATGTGTGTCAAAGATGTACATCAAGCTGAAAGCCCTCTGAACAAGATGCATAACTGCCAGAAACTGAAAGAAGTTTAAACTGCCAATGAATCCAGAACTCATCAGCAGACAGAAAGCAATATGTAAGGCAGGAGCTACATTTTGCTAACAAACAAGCATAACCACCTTCCTAAGCTGACCATTGAAGTTCAAACTGTCGACTCGGCCAAACAAAGAATTAATTCAAAAAGACCTTATCATGATCAGAGCATTTCCCTGTAGGCAGAAACAAAACTATCAGAGAAGCAATAAATATGTCACATTAATATGAAAATGCATTGAATAAACGTGCATTTTCACATTTGTGTGTGTCGGCGAGTCTGTTTTTCCACATGTGTAAATGTCAGAGAATCTTTGTCAAGGAAGAACAAATTTATTAATGCTTATCCATTTGCTGAAAGACGTTTTGGTACTTATCTGCATGCAATGTTTGTTTCTATGTTGGATAGTGAGTGTGTGATACATTGGAGAAATTGTGAAAAAAAAAAAAAAAAAAATGTGTACAGTCTGGATGTTGTTTTAATCATTATCATTTGTTCAAGTAAATAATTATGACTGTGTTCTATGCTGAGTGTGTAAGATTTGAAAAGTGTTAGATACCACTGATGATATTTCCTCAACACTACAGAATAGCATGCAGTATACTGCTGATCAGTGCATGCACCAAAGGTCAACATTTACTTGCCATATCAAAAATCCTTAAACATTGTTTATTAGTAAACTCTAAATATCAAAACAGCATTATCCCAGTTGTCAAAAGCTTGTGTTCAGTATGTGGAAACTGCTGATATAACCACATTTTTGTCAAACTAGCATTTGTTTGGTACATGTGTGTATGGAAGGTGAGTACAGTGAAATGTTATGTACATGTTCCATCAGAGGACTGCTTTATCATTGTTGTTGTTATTATTATCCTTTTTATTATAACACATTTTTTTTTTCTGTGCTATTTTCCCTCTGTTTTTCCGTCAAGTACCACAGAACATTGAACTGTTGACCAAAATGTGCAAGATTCTCTGTGATATGTTTTTTTCTTCTTGTTGTGTGGTATTAACGGACACTTCCAGTGCTGATCGATGACCTGTTTGATTGTTTTCATGTTTTGTGTTACTGTGCCGAGACAGGTTCTGGTCTCCATCCAAAGACAGATGCCAGGTGACAGGCAACCAGGGTTATTGTTCTTCATTACAGTCCTATCTGCCCTATGAAATTATGGAAACTCAAGGGTTTCTCTGTGTGTATACTTTGCCACAAGAAAGGAAGAACTTTACCATGAAAAGATAAGGAAAAAAATAAAATAGTGTTTTTGAAATATGACAGATTTTTGACTTTTGCATTGCCTAAGAAAAAACAGGTGTCTGAATATATGTCTCAGTTTGGAGACATGGGGAAGTGGGAGGTGGGGGGGGGGGGACAGGGAGAGAGAGAGAGAGAGAGAGAGAGAGAGAGAATATGACATGAAATAAATGAAATGTGCAGAAGAAGCTTTAATCAGTCAGTATCAACACAACATTGTATCAAATAATTTTTACGACAATGAAACATTGGAAGAGAGATCATCCTCGCTGCTCAAATGAATTTTCATAAGGGTTTTTTTTTTTTTTTCAATATCTTACACAATAAAGGAGAAGAAAAGTCATCAGTTCATCAATCTTTCCAATGGGCTGGATCATAAGAAATCGGCTTCAGTCATCTGCTGAATGTTCATCAGGAGAAAAACAAAACAGGCCAAATCAAATGGACAATTTGCAGTGAACCTAGCACCCCACAGTGATCTTGGCACCTGATGTGAATGACAAAATGATGACGCAGTCAACATGCGTCCCAAAAATTGTGACATTACTCAGACATGCAAACCACAAGGGGACAATGGCAACATGAACAAAAAGCCTGGTTCCACGGGTAGTTAACAATGTGATGATAACAATGTGACATTTAAAACACATGCATGGATTTCGGTGGGATTATCGACAGAGATGCCAAGAATGTCATTGCACATTTGCATGCACACAGACACAGACACACATACACATTGTTACAGGCAATTCATGCGGTAGACATATCAAAATCCACTTTCATATTTGATGGAATAAAGCTGTTAAAAAAAATGAAAAAAGATATCACTGCTATTAAAACTATTTTCATTGATGTTTATGAGAAATACCTTGAATTCAATGAAACCTGAATGAGAATCCAAGCCATTCATCGATACATCCAAAATCGGAATGAAGTGCAGCACGAGCATTCACCCATGGGTTAGAGGACCAGCCACAGTGGCATTGAACATCACCAAGTTTCACACACAAATCCACAAAGATCTGCACAGACAAAATAAATACAAGCATTATGTACATGACTAAAGAAGAATGCATGCTGCATACTCCCTGTCAGGGTTCAAAGTGGCCAGGCAAAACAAAACAAAACAAAACAATGTGAAGTAGTGTGTCGGAAGAAATGTGCCTCTGAATTGCACATGAGGCAGTTTAAGGCGTTCCAGGGCATGCCCCACACACCCATTTATTTACCCATCCATCCACCACAAAAACTTTGAAAAGTGGCTAAATTCTGTGCAGTTTTGTGCATTTTAGGCATACTTTTTAGCTACCAAAATCAACATGTTTTTTTTTCACACATAAAAAAGAAGCATGGCCTCACTCCTTTCCATCATTTTTACATTGAACATGGCTTTGCTTTGCATCTCCATCGTTTTACACTGAATATGGCTTTGCTCATCTCCATCGTTTTACATTGAACAGGGCTCATCTCCATCGTTTTACACTGAACAGGGCTTTGCTCATCTCCATCGTTTTACACTGAACATGGCTTTGCTCATCTCCATCGTTTTACACTGAACATGGCTTCTGCTCATCTGCTCATCCATCGTTTTACACTGAACATGGCTTTGCTCATCTCATCTCCATCGTTTTACACTGAACATGGCTTTGCTCATCTCCATCATTTTACACTGAACATGGCTTTGCTCATCTCCATCGTTTTACACTGAACATGGCTTTGCTCATCTCCATCGTTTTATCTTGAACATGGCTTTGCTCAACTCCATCATTTTACCTTGAACATGGCTTTGCTCATCTCCATCATTTTATCTTGCACATGGCTTTGCTCATCTCCATCATTTTACACTGAACATGGCTTTGCTCATCTCCATCATTTTACACTGAACATGGCTTTTTGCTCATCTCCATCATTTTATCTTGCACAGTTCTAAACAGGTCTATCAGTATCTTTTGCCAGCCCTCAAGATAGTAACCAAGTAAGAATGGAATGACAGATGGCAGTACAAGGTGGATCCTTTCCTCTATGATTAACATAGATGTGTACAGACTGATTTTCAATGTTCAAATGTTCATTCCACTGAAAATCTAAGAGTAGGGAATGTGTTTCCAGTGGCAGAATTCCTCCAAACAGCAGCACATGTTGATCCCCACTATGCAAGACTCCAATCTCAACTGACGCAATGTTTTCCTCTTCCGCTCTTTACTGATGCAGAAGAGACTCCTCTACTTTGCTTCCGAGGCTCTGATATGCTAAGAAAAAAAAATCTGGCTCATAAAGACTGCATAACCTGATACAAACCGGGACCAAATATAACAAAAATTATGTTGTTTCTGGTCAAGCAGACTACAGAGGCCACATCCGTGTTGGCAATGCAATATTCAAAACTAGGATGACTATCTAAAAAAAAAAACCAATCAAATAGAATTGCACCGAGATGACTATCTTAAAGCAGAATCTAGTTTCCATGTTGAGGATCAGGTGATGAAATAGTACAGACACATTTCAAGGACAGTTAGTCCGGCAAAAACCACCCCGCACGGCCACAGATGGATGAAGATGGGTCAGACGGACGAAGAATAGGGGGACATCATCAGGCAGTGGATAGGTCTGTCTTCTGCCAGTTCTTGGAGGACCACAAAGAGATGTACTAACAGACTGAGAGTTACGTTTTAAAAGAAACAGTCATGCCTCAACTGGCCCGACCTAAGCACAACAAGACTGAAGAGATGGTGTTGTTCACCGATAGTTTTTCAATCCTGTTCTGCAGAGATGATGCTGGCAGTGATGGGACAGCAGCAGGTTTGTTTCAAGGAGTTACAGTCTGAATGATTGATGGGGGGAAAAAAAAACAACTGCTAATACACATCAATCTCTCAATGAAGTATCTCTGCTCCTTCTTTCTTTGTAATGAGCATTGAGTTGGCACTCTGGAAATAACTTTACAGTCACTCATCGAACATGTCTTCTTAACAAAACATAGCATTACCTCGGACATTCTTGAATGGATCTTTTCTTTGGCACCTGAACACAATAAAGACTGTACAAGTTTTTTTTCTCCAGGGATGTAATATATCTAGTAATCTTTCCACTCAAAGCAAGATATAAATATTTTAAGAGAGATTAAGTTCTGAATATTATCATACAACACCAGTTTTGGACAGGAATGCTGTTGTTGTCGTACTCTGGCTAAAAGACTCCAGGGATCATCTGAACAGCTGAAGTACTTGGAACACTATGGTACAAATGCATCAGCTAGGGATGAAAACATTACGTGTGTGACCGTTTTTGATAACCCTGCCATGTGGGCAGCCACACTCTGACTTCGGGGGAGGACAGGAATTAATGCTTTGAGTCATTTAAAAAAAAAGGTTGTTGGTAAATAGGTGAAACACAGGTGCCGTAGTTCATGCTGATGACAATGGCTTTGCTATTGTAAAAATCTTTGCCAACTCCTTCACATACAGTTCTCTCCTCTTTCAGTCTGTCCTGTTTTAGGTACACAGATAGTGACACTGTTTTCAAGACACGCTCAGTCTGCCACAAGACTCCACTCCTGCCATCACTCTTTCTCTGGATTTGCACAGTCTTGCAAATAAAAAAAAGTCCCTCATCACCAACACTACACTCTCTTGCGACATGTACAATGTTGTAAGATGTCCACAATTATCCACACAATGCTCTCCTCTGGACTCAAAAACAATACTGTTACCACATCCCATTATAACCCCCATCCTATCATGCATGTACACACACACACACACACACACACACACACACGCACACATATACACACACATCACAGGTGCTCTTGGGGAAAGAATACTAGGTTAAAATTTCATCAGGAACAAACACAGATGCATGCATGCACGCACACACACACACACACACACACACACACACACACACTCACACTCACACACTATCAGCTGAAGACATCTGGCTGGTAAGGGAGAAGCGGTAACCGATATACCATCATGCCAATCCCACACACAAAGCCAGCCACACACACAGCGCCCACGCGGTGTAACTACTGGCCAGCAGGAACACAAAGGCGTTGAGCGGCATGGTGAAGACCACCGCCTTCTCTGACCATACCTCCCCACACCACAGCACCCCAAACAGAACCACGTACACCGGCAGGCTACACAGCACCATCACCAGCTCCACCACCCCGACGAAGACGCCTCCCGACCCGCTGCAGTGCCACAGGCGGGACTGAGCTAGTGTTGAGAAGACCAGGGAAGCCACGGAAGCCATGATGATGGGCGTTGCTCTGTTGGTGGGCGAGGCGACAGGGAGGGGAACATGACGGGGTCGCTCTGCAGCAGGGTTAGCAGCACTGAACAGGCACAGCACTGGAAGGAAAAACAGTGTTGTCACAATACAGTAAACAGTCAGTCCCATCCTCTGTGTCCTTTTTCTCTACAATACAGTTAACAGTGGTAATCTGGGTGCTCTTTGTGTGTTCATTCCGATTACTCTATCTCTACTGCTAAATGACATTTTTTAATCAATAACACACACACACACACACACACACACACACACACACACACACACACACACACAGATCATACACATGCCAAAAACTAACCAAAGAGCCATAACAGAAACTACCTTTCTCAACCAGTGTGATACAGTGATATCGGCACAGGCGGCACTCTAGAGGTTAGAAGTTTGAACCTCATCAAAGACATATTACCATTTATGTGAATCCACCTCTCAAACCTGTGTTGCTGAACATGCTATAGGTTCAAATGGGCACACTGAAACAGCAGTAGAATCTAATCCTCTTCAATGAATGCATCTCAGAGCATTGCTCAAATGCTTTGAACAATATGGCAAGCGTCCACATCCCTCAGGTCTGGTTGATGCACGAATACATCATCAAAGGAAACATAGAGTACACATCTGTCACAGCCTCTGATCAAAATGAAACACCTCAGCATCATTGTCAGTGACATCCACACAGGTCATCCGAAAAAATGTCTCACATTCTGTGGCCCTTCATGCCCTGTTTCTCATGGTGACCTCAGTGCCCATCTCCCCTCCACCTCTACATCTATTGCAAGTCATGTCCCAGACCTCATCTTAGGCCAGTTTGTGGAGACTGTCACTGGATGGAGGTGATAGTTTTCCCCCAAATGAGCATGCCCAACACCCTGAATCAACAGGTAGGCAATTCTTTTCATCAATGAGAAACCTTCATAAATGGTCACCTCTGTATATTGGATCACACCAGGTCCACTGAACACCATTCAAGTGACTCAGCAGCAGTGCACTGTCTCCTCTGATGAGTTTCCCTATAATGACCTGATACTGATGGCTTTCCTGTGCACACTTGGTACTGACACTACGACAAGGAGACTCAGAATGAGACGGTGTATAACAGAGCTGAAATGAATGGTACTGGTATAAGGCTACTGAGAAGACACAGAAAATGAGACACACTTGCATCACAGCTCTGTTCCCATGTCAGCTCCAATCAGCCCGACGAAGGGAAGCAGAGAAAGGAACTTACCCATAAGTCATGGAGCAGGACATCCTGTGGTCCCTGGGTGCGGGCCAGGAGGAAGGCAGACACGGTGGCCATGTTGGCCAGGATGGGCAAGACAGGCAGGCGGCTCTCTGTCTCTTTTGTCAGTGGCAGGTTGCCAGGGCCCTGTGCAGGTAATACTCAGTCAGCTCTTTTCTTTCATACACAACAGAAAACTAGATGACCACAAAGGCGATCTTGGTGGAAATCAATGATCAGAGACAAAAAAAAAAAAAACAAAGTTAGATTTCTTTCCAGATCAAATTGAAAAATGGGACGATTTTCCTTGAAATTTCAAAACAGACAGAGATGGATCATCACACAGCCAGCCTTGGCGTTGCAAGATCCTTGGTGCTCCTGAGAAATAATGTTTTCTTTTTCTGTGTTCATGAGCCATTAACTCTCACAAGCGTACGTTACAATTTCCACTGGACTTATGGCACAAGTATCTCTGCATACACAAATACACCTATATACATACACCTCAATGACAAAATAAGATCAGACTGATCCCTCTCTCCCTGCCATTCTCTCCTTTGCACACAGTCACCTAACCATATGGGCAAAAAAAAACACCACTTTATAACAAGTTCACCCCTCAACCTCCTCTCCTTCTCCCACCCCTCTCCTGCCTCCCTCCCTCTGTCAACAACAACAACAACAACAACAAAAAAAAGACAGTCTTACCAACTTCTCAGCCAGGGCTTTGAGGCAGACGCTGACACACACAGTAACCCCAAAGGCCAGCCTCCACATTGGATAATTCCACAGACTGCTGCGAGGCTGCAGACTGATGATATCCACCGCCAACACTGCCGCCAGCAACGCTGCCAGAGCCACTGTTCTGTAAGGTGGGGAAACGTGTCAAGATGGATTTCAAGTAAGCACACTGTCTGTACATTTGTACCACAGACCATTAAATCCAAGTGAGACACAATTTTATTTTTCACATTTCTGCCTGATTCTATGTTCATTCAAAGTATCACATGAGAACACCATTAAGTCCATACCATGGAGTGGTGTTTGTTTGTTTTTTTTTTTTTTTTCCCATGTATGTTTGCCTCTGTCACAGAATGGATCTGGCAGGTCGCCATGGATTTGTCACGTAGCTCAACATGTAAAAGATACACCTGCAGCAGACCACATGCAGAAGAGGGTCCTGTATCATCTGCTCAACATATTGATCCCAATCACAGCACCCGCCAGCTACTGCCTGTTTGCTTAATTTTGAGAACAAGGAGGTGGGGGGGCGGGAGGAGGGGGTAACATTCACAATCTATGAGCTGCAGTTTCATCCTTATGATTGATTTTCTTTTTTTTCAATTTTTGGTAAGTAAAGCCACCTGACTATTGCCCATGAGAGTGACTCGGTGAAAGATGAAGTAAATACAAAAGCTGCCAACGTCTCAAAAGTACAGAGAGAGAAGCGTTTTCACATTTTTAGTGCAGTATTCCCAATTTAAGTGTAGTGTATTACTTTAAGTCAAACTTCCCTTCATACATGACATGGGGGCAGGCTAGGAAGATGGAAATCTCACCAGTTCTCACTTGGTTTTTACTTTTATCTACTAACAATCAAAGTGGCCAACAGGAAAAACCAACGTGATAAGGAGGTAAAATCGCAATTGTCCTTAGCAATATTTCTTTTGCTTTGTCTCCTCCTCCTCCTGAACCAGGCCATTATTGAAGAAAATAAGTCTACAGTTTAAAGATCTACATCAACTTGGTTTCATCTGAGCTGCCCTAAGCATTTTCAGATTTCCTTAATTTTTTTTTTTTTTTTAATTAGCATTTCAAAACAAAGTGTGAAAGCACAGCACTTGTCAACAAAATTGTAGCATGCTATGATAAAAGAATAGTACCTGGCAGCTACAGTGGAACCTTTATTAACACCCCCCCCCCCCCCCCCCCCCCCCGCTTCACAACAACCCTTCACAACAACCAAATATTTCGGACCACACCATTTCTCTGTCACTGTGATACAACATTCAGCCTCAGTATTATCCATAGTCTATAAAGACTTTTGGGTTTTTTTTGTAAATTGTTACGAAAAAACTCCCAACATTATTCTCTGAGGAACCCAATGCTTAATTACTTGGAAAACCCCTGATTTCCAAATTACAGTCACTTTGGTTAATTTGTTTGTTTGTTTTGTTTTTTTTTTTGTTTTTTAACTAAATTTAATCTCATAAGACTGACTCCAACTTTTATTGTACACAACATGACTTGGGCCCTGGGAGGGACTGTCTGAACAAAATTTGATCATTCATTAACCAATCAACACAACTGTCACAGTAAAGCAAGTACTGTACTGACCATTTTCACATGTTGTAAACTATGTTTCCCTCCCTTTAAAGACCCCTCTTTACATTGACTGAAGTTTCATGACATTTTCACGGTCTTTGTAACAATGTTCTACTGAAACAGTGGGTGTTGTCATGTTCTCAGGAAAATCCTCATAAGCACACCTATACTTTCAAACTGGACTTAGTATAGTTGTGGGCAACCCAATGCAAAACAGAGTAGTCTGTAGATTTACATGAGAGCAATACCACAAAATAAAATGCTAGTCAAATATGCATGCACAATCTTTCGATGTAAAATGAACTGCAATCAGTTTGTTAGCTTTCAAAGCATGCATACTGTTTCAGTGTAAAAAGAAACTGAGAAAACTTATTAACATGAAAAGTGTAACCCCCAACACTCCAAATTACTAAAACTCAGCAACACCCCAAATTACCTAAACCAAGCAACACCCATAATATCTGTAACCCCACCAACACCTCAAGTACCCCAAACCCAGCAACACCCCAATACCCCAAACCCAGCAACACCCAAAATGCCCTAAACCCCACCAGCAACACCCCAAATGACCCAGCAAATACCCCAACCCAGCAACACCCCCCAAACCCAGCAACAACTCAAATACCCCAAACCCAGCAACACCCCAAATCCAACACCCCAAACCTAGCAATGCCCCAAATACCCCAAACCCAGCAATACCTCAAACCATGCAGCACCCACCTACCCCATCTTGAACAAGCTGTGCGTTGTGTCAGAGGCGATGTGGGTGTGGACAAGGACGAGGAGGAAGGCCAGCAGGCAGCAGGCGATGACGACAACCAGGACAAAGTGCAGCACTGTCGTCTCCTCCCCGTACAGCTGAAAGCAGACACTGACACTTTCAGCTGGAGTGCCCCAATGTGTGTGTGACTTCAACAGCATAGAGACAGCAAGGTCTGCCGCAAGAATTTCCTGAGTGACGCCAGAGGAGATACAGAAAGAGTTTGACTCAGAAGGGAAACGGTTCATTCAGTACTGTTCTTCCCTATCCTTGCCTTGCCTGTGGTGTGACCTGGGGAAGCAGTTGTTGAGGATGTTGTCCTGACTGACAAGAAGAAGGCTGAACTATGTGCATTCCGTCCAACTATTTTTAATGCAAACTTTGATATCTTTAAGTGTACTTACATGCATGCTTATGGATGTAACTACATGTATGCATACAAATTGCCTATACCCATCAGCCATGCACATATAAACAAACACTTACATTTACATTCACATACTTGCGAGACTTAAAACATTGTTTTATGGATGGATCTATGGCTTACATGACTAAGGGAGACAAAATCAAATAATAAAGTGGAAAAAAAAACAAATAAAACAAAATAATCAAAACACACACACACACACTCACTCACACACATTTCTCTTTCTCCTGTCACTACTACCAAATCAGTCTAAACTGAGATCTATATCCTAACCACCACCACCCAATCGTGCCCCCCACCCCCACCCCACCTTTCCACACACACACACTCAAATCCCCACCACCCCCTCCACCAGTTCTACCTTCCCCACCCCCTTGCCTCACCTCTCTTAATTCTAGCCACTTACCCTCAATGTGAGTCATCACTTCTCTTACATTCACCCCTACCCCCTGCTACACTATACACAAAAAGACAAAAAAAAAAGAAAACAGTCACAAGGACTGTCACACAGTCAGAAGGCATTTCACTGCACACAAGATGGAAGCCAAAAGTGAAAGTATAAAGACCATGAATCACGCAAAATCCATGTAAGTATACCCTTACTGCCTTGTAAGTTGAACATTTCATGTTTGTGCAATAAAAGGAAAAAAAAAAAAGAAGTTGAACATTTCATTTCAGCATGTTATGAAGGATGTTTGTTAGACCAAGGAAAAACGTTTACTTTCTGACACTTTCCTTACTGTTCGGATTATTTCTGTCAAATCAGTCTAAAGAAAAATCTTCCGCCAGACAGACAGAGGCAAACAGGAAATAATCAACAATCACAACACTTTGGTTCCCATAGTGAATTTTTCTTCTGCTGGATATGTGATCATTGAGATGTATCAACACACATTTAAATTTACTTTAAAATGAGTACAAAAGAGAAGCTCTGCTTCCAAATGATGACAAAACGTCGTCTGCATTCAACCCATGAACCCCAGACCACAACACAGCACACTGTTGACTCACCAACCAAGCAGTGCGAAGACCTGGACAAAGCCCCAGCGAGCCTGCCGCCATGACAGTATGCGACAGCCTCAGCTCCATTCTCCAAATCAGCAAGGCCCCAATCAGAATGAGGCTCACTATTTCGCAGCCCTGATACAAAGACCACCTGCACACAAGACACCAACCATAGAAGAAAAGAACAAACTCCTCCCGTAAAACAGTTACAAGGAATTTGCAAGAAGCAGACACATCCCTGCCCACCAGCAGAGCCCTTCCCCTCTTGCTGCCTTTATCTTTCTCTTCTCCATGAACTCTTTGGGAGGAGTCACTGGAGCGCCACACTGAAGATACTTCACCAGGTTCCAGTTGTGACCGTAGTGTTCAAAGGCATGGGTCTCTGACGACGTGTTCCCTGTCCACTTTGCTGTATTTTTTCAGTCCACAGTTTTTTTCCTGTCTTCCCCTCTGTCTCTCTGCGTCAACATATCCCTGTGGGACTGTTTTAACACAGTCACTGGATCTTATTACCTGGCTATACCAACATAAATGTCTCCTCTTAACCATTGTGAGTAGGTCTTCAACTGATCCCATGAGCAGCTTGATGGTCTGACCCTCTTCTTCACGGGTGGTGATCAGTACATCTGATGTTTGGTGTCTTGCAGTAGAACCTCATTTCCATGGCTTGGATTCCTCTTTCCTGATCCCCAGTGAGGGTCCATGTCTTGCAAGAACACAGGAAGATGGAATACACACGTACACGCAGGAGCTTGGTTCTGCATTTCATGGAGTTGTCACTGTCCTTCCATACAAATTTTAGTCTGGTCCACAACTAACCGATAAAAATGTTCAAAGAAAATCTGTTTACGCCCCCCCCCCCCCCCCCCCCCCCCCCCCTCTATTTCACTTCAGTTATTATAGCTAAGACAACCACAGTGCGCCTTTTGAGAGCTCTCACCCTATTGGGAAAAGAAGCACAGTTTATGGAAACAAACTTTATAAGTGACTATTTACACATTACATACATTGGATTTTCAACGTGATTAATCAATTGACATTCTTAAGGCAACAAAAAAATATACTGCGCCGAAAGCGCCAACATTCCTTTAATAATTCATCCACACTTTACAGAAACAAGACAGAAAATTAATGACAACATCCCCACCTCCCCCTGTTCCCCCCAAAAGAACACACACACACACACACACACACACACACAAATAGACAAAGAGAGACCACAGAGTGGATGGCTTAGGTCCATTGTAGACAGTGTGCACAGTCCCACCACTTAGTTGCCAGCTAACTACAAAACAGCTGGAATGTGATCAACTTTGAAAGAAAGAAAAAAAAAAGAGCACAGACCTTACAAAACAGACACCACAGAAAGGCCCATCTAGCAGAAAACACTGCGAATTATAATACAGAAAGAGAATACAACACGAGCAGAGTTAAAAACAGGGACAGATGAAATTACTAGCACAGGATGTCCAAAAGAAGAGGATAACATCTGTATTGAAAGACATTCCCTACCCTCTCCTCTCACCTTTTCACTTCACCCTCAACCCCCCCCCCCTCCCCCACCACTCCTCTCCACACATCCCTATGGGGGGCAAAACAAAAGAAACTGTACTAGCAAAGAGCTAACAAAACTAATACCATGGATAGAGGTCAAACTCCATACTCACAGTGACAGTTCAAAGACAGGTTGAATGATGACCACCAGGGCCCCTGTCACCCCCATCATACCCGCCACCTTCATCAGCCACTGCTGGCCCCCGACACCTGGCCATGGTGTAAAGTGTACAGCAGTACCAGGATCCCTCCTGCCCCAAACCACAACCCTGCGCACAACAACAGGAATGCTTGATCACTGAGGAAACGGTTCACATCCCAAGAATTACAGATATCAAGAAAAGATCTGGTCATCCAGTGATCCATGGTCTGTGGTCAGCTGGTCCTGGAAACACAGGTAATCAGCACATACTGGACTCAACACAGAATATGGTTATCTTTGCAGGTCCTGGAAACACAGGTAATCAACACATACTAGACTGAACACAGAATATGGTTATCTTCGCAGGTCCTGGAAACACAGGTAATCAGCACATACTGAACTCAACACAGAATATGGTTATCTTTGCAGGTCCTGGAAACACAGGTAATCAACACATACTGGACTCAACACAGAATATGGTTATCTTCGTAGGTCCTGGAAACACAGGTAATCAGCACATACTGGACTCAACACAGAATATGCTTATCTTCGCAACCCCCAAAGTCTCCTAGTGAGAAAAGACATGGTGAATATCGACTTCTGGTAAAAAGAAAAAAACTTTTCAAAAACAAACAAACAAAAACCAAAAACCAGCTGAAAATTTGACAAAACAGGATGTGAACATTGAAACCAGCATAAATGTTTGACATATCTGCCGCCCAATGTCCATGAAGAAATTACAGTCAGTGGACAAAGAGTAATGATGTCCACATCCATTTCACCTACAATTTGTTCACTATGCTGTAAAGGAATATCCACTTTCTTACAATTACTCTAATGAGAAATGTACCTGTTTCAGAGAAAGCGTTTACAAAGTTGTTAAATTTTGTTTTTCCTCAGAAGAAAAAAAAAATGCTGACTTTTTTTCCTTAAACAAAAATCTAAGAGAAATTCCAAGAGGAGAAAAGCATCCAGTCAGCGTCCCGGTGACAAACCATAGAAGCTGCAGACAGAAGTTGCAGGAACACCGAGGATGATTCATATGATGTTGTACAATGGGACAAGCCATTGCACGGTGCAGAACACAGAAGCATATATGCAGTTTCCCCTGCACACAGCATGTATATTTCTGCTTATGGAAGATTTGCTGACATGAAGAGAACTAAGAATATCTGTTTAACTCTTTCATTCCTGCCAACCGCTGGAGCGGTTTGACAAATCTTCTCCTTTCATTCCTGAAAACCGCCTCAGCGGTTCAGAGAAACATACTCCTTTCCGTCCGGCAACCCACTGCAGCGGTTCACGCCTTGAAATCCGCGCCCACCTGTCACATGGTTGGCGCGTCATAGCGGCCTTCGCCTTGTAACGGGACTCGCGGCATGTTTAGATAAGTCATGCCTGCTTACTTCCTCAGCGTGGGAAAGTGTCTGGAACTGAAATGTTATCTTGACTTGACCGTGAGAGCATACTGTTTAGAGCCTACTGAGAAGATGGAGGGTAAGAAAACGCAGACAGCGATCAGTTTTCTGACGACAAAATTTACAATTTTGCCGATGACTTCGATCTGTTTGATCTAACAGAAGAAGAGAGAGAGCAGAACTTGCCAATGCCATGAACGAATATGACAGTGATACTGGTGATGAATTGGATGATGAAAATCTTCCATTTAGCTACAATCGGCCATGCTTTGACTGGACAGGTGGGGATTTCACTGAACCAAACACACCTCAGAAAAACTTCGAACGGTGCCCCGGTCCTGTGCGCATACTCGATACATCAATGAAGGCAGTGGATTATTTTCAGCTGTTCTATTCTGATACAGTCCTTTCAAAGCTAGTCAGTTTTGCAAACGACAATGCCAACACTAAACGGCAGACTGATCCAGAAAAAAAAAAAAAAAACGTCGGCAGGTGTTGAAAAAGATCACACCGGTGTGGTATGTGTTGCACGATACAAACAATATGGGTCAACACACCCTGATGCGAAATACAGTGACAATCCGTTCAAGAAAAGCAAGGCAACGATGATGTGCGAAAAGCACAATGAATATCTGTGTTGTGATAATCAGAAAGATGTTTTAAGGTGTACCACACCTGTGTTTTCCTTTGTGTGACACCTGGTTTCACGTGTGACACTTTGACACTGTGACACTAGCAGTGCATCATTTTCTAAGACTGACATGTTGTGTGTTGTTTGTTGACATAAACTCGAAGTGTGACATTTGGACAAATACTGTGCAAAGCCACTGAACTCAGTAAGACCACAGTGGCAAAGGAGTACTGTGGGGACATTTTTATCATTGCTGTGCATTTTTCCTTGGACACCATGTCCAAGGACACTGTGACAAAGACACTTGTGAAGCATTCTTTGAAGTGGATTTACCGGAGGACATGAGACAGTGAGTTACATGCATGGTTTTTGCTGCTCACATGTTTTTAAGTGCTCTGTAACATTTTGTTTCTTCAAGTTTGAATTAATTAGTGGTTGTCACCAGTCTTGACACCTGTGTGTCACCAAATACGCGACAAAGGATCGGAAAACTGGATCAAAATGTGCCGGCACCATTTCTGTACACAATGGTGTATGACATGCTATAGTCCGATAGAAGCACCAGTCATACAAAATAATCAGAAGTACACACCCTATTCTTTGTTTACCTTTTTCCTGAAAACCCAGGAATGAAGGGTACTGCTTGTAACTAAGAAAACATAGGAATAAGGGGAAGTAATGTCCGGCAGATAACCAGGGATGAAAGAGTTAATCTGTAGCGGATGGGGCCAGGCACTGAAGCAGCAACAGTCAAGGAGAAAGATGCTAGAGGACTGGGACTGGATGAATGACGATGCGTGTTCCAGTCACTATATTTCAGTGGTCACACACACACACACATAGTGTTTATGTATCTGGCTATCTCTTGTTCTTCCCGTTTCCAATGTTGTAGTTTCAGTGACAAACCATTGCTGCTCTGTGATGGGTTCCACACAGCCTGTTCAGCTATAGCGATACTGTTCTGCCACTACTGCAGTGTCAGCCACTCTGCTACCATATATATGCCAATGCAGTTGTTGCAGCACCTGATTTATCACTTTCTGGTGTACAACAGGAAATTTTGTAAATCAAACCATCAAAAGTACAAGCTAAAACAAAGTCTAAGGCACACATACCCCTCAAATACTTACACTGGAAACGCAAACACTACATAAAATCCTGAACGACAGAACTGCCAGTTGGAATACTTATCTCATCTGCAACATAACAGTTCTGCCCTGTAGATGCGTATTATTTATTCCTTGGCACATCAATGTGAAAGACAGCATCAGATGACAAGACTAGCTAACACAATGTCTCAAAGGTAAGGCAAAAACAGACTGACCACACACTACATCATCAACTCACAGAAGGAAACAGACATCAAGCTGCTTAAAACCACTGCACCTTTGCCAGACTGCAACACCACACCAGGACACACTCACCATCTCATGGAGTTGTTCAGAGCCAAACAGAAGGACAAAGTCCCAGTGTCTACACTCTGCAGTGAAATGCCCTCGTTAAACAAGATGCAGCATGCATGACCCAATCCAGCATCAAGTTGTGCTGATGTTCTACAGCAAATGGCAAATCTTTGTGAAGAGCCAAAGAGCACACACCACAGACTCCTTAGTTAAAGGTTGCTTCACAAGTCCAGATCCTCTTAGTTCCCACCTACTCCTATGCACCAGGAGCGCATCAACCCTCTATACTCACACTGACTTGAAGCGTGCTCCACATCCACTCCTCTCTTAACAACACAATGCTATATGTTGCACAGGACAGCTTTGCACTCAGCATCCATGATGATGCTCTACTCTCATGGCTCAATGTCATGAACAAAGTGAAGACACAAAAAGAAGCAAGTCCTCTACCGACCTTTCTGGATATCACTCACCAAGAACATCGGCTGTTGAAGGATCCATCTGAAGAATCACCTGACCCAAAGGAGCCAGCAACGATCGGCTGTTGGTTGCCAAGGATACCATCAGCAGGGTGATGTCTTTTACCACCTGTAGGAACAAAAAAAACTGGTCAGTCACCTTGTGGTAAGTGAGGCACCCATGGGTGGATCATCTCACAGGTTGTGTCTGAAGGTGTGGCAGAGGGAGAAAGGATTGAAGGTGAGAGTTGGATGGGGTTTGGGGGGGGGTGGGGTGAGTTGAGGGCCCAAGATCAACAACTAAAACCATAAAAGAATAACTGGGAGTGTGTGAGCAGACTCAAATACACACACACATGTGTGAGTGTGAGTGTATGTGTGCATGCCTGCGTGTGTGTGTATGTATGAGTATGTATGTGTGAGTTCTGTGAGAGAAAGACAGAGACTAGAGAGAGAGAGAGAGTGTGTGTGTGTTTGTGTGTATGTGTATGTGTATATGTGTAGATGTGTGTGTATGCATATGTGTGTGCATGCGTGCGTGTGTGTGTGCGCCCGCATGTGTTTGTGTATGTGTGTGTGTATGCATGTGTGTGTGCGCCCGCACATGTTTGTGTGTGTGTGTGTGTGTGTGTGTGTGTGTGTGTGTGTGTGTGTGTGTGTGTGTGTGTGTGTGTGTGTGTGTGCGCGCGCGCGTGTGTTGTGTTTTTATGCTGTGCTGTATATGCGCATGTATGTGTGCATGAGTGTGTTTATCAATCTTCATATATGTCTCATAATGGCTGGGAGATCTCCAAGCAGAACAGTGAAGGGCAGAGGGAACTGATATCCAGGACGACAGATGAAAAAAAACACCTGCAAAGAAGCTGCAATCACTACAATCATCGTAGGTTCTTTTTTTTTTAGGATCGGCTACCAGAACCCCTGTTAGCCTCCCCACCATTCTGTCTGCCCCTGTTATAAACCTTCACTGGGGAATTACACTGAATAACAAGCGCAGAAATGCAGGAACAACATTGACAAAACTACCAACTTGAACAATGCTGACATTCAAACAACATCACAAACAAACAAAAAAAAGAAAAGACCAGATGATAAACTTATAAATACACACAGGGGTGTGACAGTGAGAGGGAGGCAAGGAGGAAGGGTGATTGAGGTGGTATGGGCTGTAGCACAAGGCAGAAAGAGAGAGAGAGAGATACACTGTCAGAGAAGAGAGACAGAGAGAGAAAGAGACAGAGAGACAAAGAAAAACAGGGAGATAGAGAGAGAGAGAGATGAGCAAAAAAAGAAGATACACATTTAAGACTGCAGGATGCTTGGATATCAACATGCAATGAACGCATAACGCCAAAAACAGAATAAGAAACCCATACAAAAACAACAAGAAAAAAAATATAGGTAAAGCTGTTAACAAACTAATTCAAGACGCACCTGAGAAGAATGCCAAGATTAAGGTTTACCAGGAAACCACACACACACACACACACACACACACACACACACACACACACACACACACCCCCGCGTACACACACTGAATTTCAGAAAGCTGAGAAACTATTTCTATATCCTGGAAGAAAATAATATTCGTGACTCCTTTCACCAACCCACTCACCTCAGAGAGAGATGCCTCCTCCTTGGCCTCATAGACAAACAGCCACACCAGTACTCCCACAAAGCACAGCAAGGTAGCAAAATCAATCAACTTCACGTCTCCAATCACCTCGTCTCCCTTTCCCACAGTCCTCAGATCCCCAGAGCGCCGACGGTGGTCTTGGTCAGCTGTATGGCACAGGCCATGGCGGCCGTGTTACGAGCAATTTTATTGGCTGCATGCAAACGGTACAGCATGTAAGTGGCGAGGACGCCTGTCAGCTGGAAGGTGGGCGGCGGATAGAGACCTGCACCGTACAGCCCCATCTCACACACAGTGGTTGCTGAAAACCGTCAAACATTGTCCATGAATAGCTCCAAGCTGATAAGTCTACATCTGACATTTGAGAAAAAAAAAAAAACAATAATGACCAGAATATTGCACAACACATACGTACAGAAAACAGAAAGGCACATGGGAAACGGCATCCCCTGAAGTCAGAGTGTGGCTGCCCACGTGGCAGGGTAAACGGTCACAAATGTAATGTTCTCATCCCTAACTGACGCATTTGTGCCATAGCATTCAAGCACTTTGGCTCTTCGGATGATCCCTGGAGTCTCTTAGGCAGAGTATGACAACAACAGCAGCATGGGAAAACACAGAGACCTCTACTAATGTTGAACCCCTCTCTTCACTTCAAATTCTACCCGAATCTTAATCCATCAGACACTAGTTGGTGTACCTAAAAGAATTATCACAGAACATGCGCTACGTCTATCTGAATCTTCACTGCCTCACCTACACTGTGGTGGCAGTTGCAGGTTCTTAACGCTATTGTGCAGTCACTGAACAAATCCTCCCTTCCCCTTTTCCTTCTCTCCCTTCCCCCCCCCCCCCCCCCCCCCCCCCCCCCCCTTTCTTACCCACCTTCTCCTTAACCCTTTCACTGCTATCATATTTTGCTAAGTCCCATGCTGGATGAAACAGAAAGCGTGTTGAATCATGACGAACAGCGTTCGTCAACTGAGCATTGCAGACAACACTTTTTATGACGACGAACACCGTTTGTCAGCAGTGCAATGAAGAGGTTAAGAACTGTTGTTGTCTTGCTCACTGGACCTGGGATTTAATCCCACGCACACCACGCAGTACGTGTTTGTAGATGTCAACAAAATACCTAATGTGTCCCAATTTTTTTTCTCATTGAAATCAATGCATTGTTTCTTGAGAATTTTACAAAACTGCTCCAAATACCTTAACTTGCAACATTTTTTTTTTTTAATTACCCTTTGATCCAGATCTATACCAAACTATAATGGGTAATCTTTCATCATTCCCACCAAGTTTGTTTAAAATCTGTACAGTACTTTCTCATATTTAAGGTCCAGACATCTTAGTCCCACACAGCATGGAAGACCGCCATATTATCAGGATCCTCAAAAAATTAAATTACGAGTGCAAGGGAGCTAACAATGCGTGCTACTCCAGACAGGCCCACTTAGTAGTCACCCTTGATGAGGCAACATTATATCCGAGAGTATATGACTTGGGGCTTTGTTCTTATTTTGCTGTTTTTTTTTTTTTGTTTTGTTCTTTCGAGAATTACCTTGCCAACAGACTGATGAACAAACACAGCAACAGATGTGGGTGAATATATGTGTACATGTGAGTGTATCTGTGTTTTGTGTGTGTGTGTGTGTGTGTGTGTGTGTGTGTGTGTGTGTGTGTGTGTGTGTGTGTGTGTGCATGCTGTGGAGCATGCATATGCTGTGTGCCTTGCATGCATGTGTGTGTATGTGCGCTATGTACATGTTCTTATACAAGCTTATACATTCAAAGGCTGCAATAAAAATCAAACAAAAATAATATACAAAACATGGTGCAAACACCACACACAGTGCCTTACATGTTGGCAGAAGAGCCAGAAACTAGACTGCTGAGAGATAGAGAGATATCAGATTAACCCAGCTTACACATCTACATAAAAATGATGGGAGGGCTTGGGGATAAACTGTAGCAAGGTGATGAAGAGGCGGGGGTGGAGGGGGGGGGGGGGGATGGCAGTAGGGGAGAGGGTGAAGGATGCAAATTACTCACTCTAAGCCCAATTTTTCACTCCCATCTTAATTTCTCCTCTCAATCTTTCACATACACAAAATGCTCCAACAGGTACTTCCACTTCTTTAAGCTGTACCAATGGAGAAAAAAACTGTTCCCACATATCAGACCTTAAACCTGTCATCATGTTATTTAACACGGAAAAGGCAGACCTCTATTCTCAGCTGAAAAGCAAGAGTTTCTGCACATACAGAACACAGGTTTCAAGTTGAGCGGAATCAATCTTTTTCAGAACAAAAAACCTGAAATGCATAAGAACAAAAGAATCGTAAGGTGAGACATACACAGCTTGTGGTCTGCCTTACCAATGATACTGTATTTTCTCTGGTTAGTGACCACCTCATATTCATAACAGCCTGTGGAGTCACGTTACTGGAATTTCATAGGACAGGCCTGTTTACGGCTGTGCGCCAGGCAGTCAGAACAGGAGTAGAGTGGGAATGGATCACGGAGAAGGCTCAAAACATTGTGGTTGGGGGAAAAAGGGAATTTTTCTACTAGGCTTTTAGATATACTTGCCTGTCCAAATAATTGCACAAAACACTGTGGAGGGGGAAAAAAAGGAATTTCCTACCCAGTTTTTAGATATACTTGCCTGTCCCAAATAACTGTCATTATCCCACTCTGAAAGAACATCATTTAAGACCACTGGGATGTCCACACACACATACACACAGACAAAAAATATGGAAGAAAAGTGAGCTAAATATGACATCTCAATGTGCCTCAATATTCACTCAGTCTGACTGACTGACTTCCCTTGACTTTCTGTTGTGAAGTTGTGAATGCAATTTTCACAACTTTCTTTATCTCGCAAACACATCCAACTTTCACTCTTTATTTTCAGCTTGCGTGCTCTTGCTCCACAAAACCATCATGGATGTTCCCAAACACTCTTACAGTGTCTTTGTCAATCAATATTAAAACGTCATTCTCTTCTCTCCATCTCTTTTTCGAGCTGCACTGATCACAACTGCCTTGGGCGATGTTCTTGCCAAGTGGGATAATGGCAAATGTTTAGATAAGGAAGCGTGAGAACAAAAAATACCACCAACATTCACAACCCAAGCTGACAATGTGAATCATAGCCATACCTGCCGACTGGAGGAGTAGCAGAGCCCCAAAAGACCTCCATGGAGCAGTGCCAGGCAGCGAAAATGGCCAGCACACACAACACAAAGTTGACTCCTACCACCACGTTGAGGCTCCTTAGAGGCAGCATGCCCAGGAAATCATACCTGGTCGTGGTCAAGGACTAAAACATGCACAATGCAGGTCCTACCTGCTGCAGCCATGACGAACATGGAAAAACACAAACATGGTGAGGAAGATAGCCTCAATATAGTAACAAAAAAAAAAAAAAAAAACCCAAACCTTTCAGTAAACACGGCAGGTAAAGGACTGTGCTAGAACCATCTTCCTTTAAAATGTACAGGAGAAAAAAATGGAGAAGATAAAGTCGATCTGAATTGATCAGCGTTGCTCAGTTACTGCCAAATTCTATCTTCTGTAAACCCAACAAGCACACAAAAACCAAATTCATTTTTTTAGAGCTCTAGATGAGCTCATGAAACTGGAATAATGATTTGAAAAAAGAAATCAAGTTTCAAAGTGAGACAATTGCAGGCGAAAATCTAACAAATCTTAAATAAATGTTAGCGAACTGCAAACAAAAGAAATGTGGACAAACGAATCACAAGACAAAACACAACACTTTCAAAACTCTCTGGTCTTCTTCAGGCAAGATACAAAACAATTAGGACAATGAAAATGAAAGAGCAATCACTCATCTTCAATCACTTCAGCGCAAGATATGCGCTGAATGAATATGAGGCTGTCAGAAGGGAGATAATATGTGAGTCAAGGTAGTAATGATGATAATCGTGATATTTTTTTTCTTCCATACCCTACTCCTAAGAAAAGTCTTGTTCCTCTACTCTCTCTTTCCAATTTCCCTCTTTCTTTTCAATCTCTCTCTCACTCTCTCTCTCTCTCTGCCCAAACATGGGAAGAAAGGATACTTGAGGGCCCAGGGCAGATGGTACAGCCACAGACACATCAACATCATCACACCCCCCATCAGCAATACTGACAGCATCTGTAACAGAAAACCATGTGAGTGTGCATGCATGCATATATATATACGTGTGTGTGTGTGTGTGTGCGTGTGTGTGTGTGTGTGTGTGTGTGTGTATGTGCACGCGCATGCATGCCTATGTGTGAGAGTGTGCATGTCCTTCGGCTTGAGTATGTAGGTGTGTATGTGTATAAAACATATGTGCATGAGTATTATATAATAACAATCGGCTGCATACTGTTGATTCATGTGGAGTGAACAAAGAAAAACTGAGGCAATCCATTCTCCTCAGACTACAAAACAGAACGGAAGATAGACCATCATATCTCTTAAACTCTGGAGCAAAAAAAAAAAAAGCAGATGAGGTTGAAAACTACCAACAATGACAAAGAGGCTTCTAAGGACTGAACCCTAAACCTGCCAGTTGTCCTATCCAGGACATTAACCACCACTCCACCAAAGCCCTCAAAATTGTGGGTGGAGCAGGGAGATGGTAGTGTTTGATGGTAGATGTTTGCAGTTACAATAAGAATGCGTGCAGTGTTGCAGGTGTTTCCATATATTTGTCTAATAACACTTCGATTTCAGTCCCTTGTTTTATTTTCTGTACATGAATGGTACACAGGGGGATGGAACCCATCTTCACAGCTGGTTGCAGCAGGACCTGTTTGATAAAATCGTGTACATAAAACGACAATCTTCTTTCAACAGAGAGCTACCCATCCCTGTAAGCATCTTGGGAGTGCCCTTTCGATGCCAAGACGGTCACGCAATCAAAAAACAAAACAAAACAAAAAAATCCAGCTACCTGAACAACTAGTGCTGTTATACCACTAGTTTGTAAATACACAAAAGGGCTACCAACTGCACAAACACAAAAAACCAATACATCAGATGAGGCAGCCAGAAGAGAAAGAGTGGGGAAGGTGGAGAGAAAGAGAGAGAGGGGAAAAAGACAGAGCCTGTGCTTGAGCACAGCAAGTGTCAGGGCCTGCACAGTATTCATGACATCATCAGGTAGGCCAGCCAGCCAGTCACTACACACTACTGTCACATGTCTTGGTCAGTCTCTTCTAGTGGGTGGACACAGCCAAATGTTCCATGATATAATTCAGTCTGTCACACACTGTCAACTAACAACAAGGACTATCAGCTACTGCTCCTGTTTCCTTCTCATTAACCAAAGGAAACAAAGGAAAATACACTGTAACATTCTTACCTGTCTTCTTAATGACTTTAAACACACCTAGCGATTTGTGCAACACTTCCAATCTCTACACAAAGAGGTGTGTTTAATATTTCCATGCTCAACACATGGATACAAGGATTCATATTGATCTTAACTCATTGGCTGATCAATATATATGCGCATTCATTGTGACTTATGATAAACATTTCTTCCATCATCAGCCATTCTAGAACAGCAAGCTAGAATCATAATGGAGCACATGCTCTCATCCCTTACAATGGTAAGTATCAGGCACGACATATGATTCAAATCCATGAGTGGTTATATTCATAAAGCTGTGTAACAGCATACCACCTAACTCTACTGTTACTGTCTTCAACTGAATGCCTGTAACTTCACCATTTCTCAAGCGATCCTCTGACTACCTTTCGTACAACAAAGGGAGATCATAGCACTTTGTGTTGAGATCCCTAATTCCACCCCCCCCCCCCCCCCCCCCCTTCACATGAGGTGAGTCTCTCCATCGGTTGCAAGACAAAGCTTTTGTTCTTGTGCTCCCTCCTTCACTCCCTTTGCCGTTCTGCGATCATGCCAGGCAAGCATGAATGAAAGGAGTATGCCAACTGACTGGTCATGTGAGCCAGACTCATTACTCATTCCTCACTTTGATGGTTCACTCCATGCCGTTCATTCAGTGAACACGGAGGCACTTTGCTACTTCAGCGAAAAGCAGGAAATTACAAGCAGAATCATGTTTGAAACAGAATGTGAAATTGAGTATGAATTTTCCAATCATTCTTGGTGAAGAAGAACAAACACAAAAAGAAAAATAAAGCCCTAAGGAGACGGCAGACTGCAGAGTACACAACCTTCACCTTTGCTCTGATTGGTTGATCACCTTCACTGCGTTAGCGTCTTGCCTGAAAAGTTAATCACGGTCCAAACTTGGCCAGTCTTTTTTCTTATGATGCCTATCTAGGATATAATGCATACTTACATTTGTAAAGCCTCAAAACACAAACGTTTGAGTAAGAAAACCACATGGTGTCACATATGTTTAATTGGGCTTTCTCTTCTTCCTACAACAAACAGCTATTCATCACCCTTAGTGTCTTGGAAGTGCCCTGTTGACGCCAAGCCTTGCTACAGCATTGCTGTCACACTGACATTGCAAGGACTGAACTCACCTTGTCCTTCCTCAGACTCAGGATCAAGCCATAGGCAGCAAAGGCAACCACGGCCAGAGGCAGGGATGGGAGATAATGGGACACCACCCCCAAGTGTTGCAGGGTGGGGTAGGCTAACAGCACAACACAGCCTCCGCTGGCCCATCTGGCCTGGACCAGGACTGCATGAGGAAGTCCTGTCCAACACAGGGACACACTGTTAACACAAGAGTCCAAATGCATATACAACTCATAAAGCCATAACACACACACACACACACACACACACACACACACACACACACACACACACACACACACACACAAAACACACAGAACACACAAAAGAACACACACACACACACACACACACACACACACACACACACACACACACACACACACACACACACACACAGAGACCATCCATACACACACACATACATCATCACTGGTTGACACATGGGAAAGCAGCAGAAGAGGAAAAATGAACATTGGTTACTCTTGCGTGCGTGCATGCATGTGTGCATGTGTGGGTACGTGCACGCTTATGCATGTGTGTGTGTGTGTGTGTTTCTGGAGATGTGTGTGTGTTTCTGGAGATGTGCACTGAAGGCAATTTTTATCTTTTTTATACTTTTTTTTTGTTATATTACTAATGGTGCACTTACACCATTCTGAAAATGAAAATAATTAACCCTTCTCAGCATTTTATCATAATAGAAAACTGTCTTGTCATTTTATCTTGAAATATAAATACATGGAGTTAAATGGTTATATGGAACAATCAAAGCATACTTATATATCACTTCTTACACCTCCAGGTATTTTACAAGATAATCGAAGGATACTTATATATCACATTCTGACACCTCAAAGTACTTTGCAATTATAAAGAGCACATCATGAACATCTGCATTTGTCACCACCCCAAGACAAGACCAACAAACTGTACAAATTCAAGGTGATGTACAAAATATAATGTTCTGAGTTCGACAACATACACTGGAGAAACAGAAACGAATCTGCCCAGAGAGGCAAAAGGAGCACAAATGTGGAGCCTTCCCTGTCCAAGCCAGTCTCTCTGACAGCAATACAAAGACAATGCCCACATTTTTTTTAGACAGAGCCGAGATGGTCCATTCACATCTCAGCCAACTTCCCCACCCTGACCCGTGAGTGAGGCCAACACCAGCTCCCGTGACTGTATTCATAGCCAGTTCCGTTGTATTGCCAGGAGTGGCTGTACACCCAAAATTAATGTGCCAACCCCTTGCTCAAGAAGTCGAGTATTTACAGACTGACGCAATTAGATTGTTTTTTAGAATGTTTATTGTGTCTGAAAGTTGATTCTCCTCATTTCCTTCATACGGCCATCAAGGTACAAGCCAGGTGGTTCCAAGCAGACAGAGATTAAAATTGAAGGAATGGGATCACTTTGTTTGTTTGAGGCTGGTGTAAAGATTGGGTGATGGGTGAGCACAAAGGCCTGAAATGCGTGTCAACTAAGGGGAAGGTCATGGCATTGAAGATTGTGATTTAATTGGTGAAGATCCCCCAAAAAAGGGGAAATAATTGGTGGATAATTGTTCTTTTGATTAAATATCAGTTAACCATTAAATGCTGGCTCAAATTTACGGTAGGCCTCAATACCCTTACATGGATTACATAGTGTTTTAGAGCAAAATCCTAATTGTGGCATGTGGCCCAGTGTGCTCATGGTGGATGCTCATAATCCAGTCTCTGGACAGCAGTTGTACTGAAGAAGGCTGCTGGAAAAGAGTCAAAAGCTATGCTTGTAAGCAGCCCAATATTTTCCTCACAGATCACTTCAGTATCAGCAGACATTACAACAAATAAGAAGTCTTACCAATCCTGAGTTCAACAATAATGGCTTTCACTGGGAAGCTTCACTGGAAATATGCTTTTGCAGCAGTTCTGAACCCCCTCCCAAAATCCCTACCACATCCAAACCCCTACCCACCCATGTACACCCCCTCCCCCCCCCCCCCCCCCCCTCCAAGGCAGAATTTCCTCAAAAAGTGGCAACATTTCATGCCTGATGTTTTAAAACCAAGCTATAATTCAGCGACGAAGACAGGCACAAGCCAAGAGATACCCCTCCTCCCCTCCTCAACCATCCCCTCTTTCTATCTCTCCAGCAAAATACATTCTTACATTCCCTGGTCATACACAGCCTGTGATATGGTGAAATCTCTCTACAACACCCTCCAAGAATAGAGAAAAAAAAAAAAAAAAAAAAAAAAAAGAAAGAAGCGTCTTTACAGAAAGGCAGTGAGAGGCAGATGAGGCTGGCATTCATAAAGAGAAAATGTTCCAGCACAAAACAGGTCTTCCCAGAGAGGATGTATTCACTGGGAAGTTTGCTGGTATTTCCTTTCCAACCGCAGTCTCAAAGGATGGTAAACAATGTGGACAACTTTGCTCAGCGCAACAACTGAACTGATGAACCCAATCTGTCAAACAATTAGAACCGATTTCCCTGAAATATACCAGGGCTGTAGCTGATTGATCCAACTTGTCAAACAATCAGTACAGATTTTTCTGAAGTACAGCTAATTAAGACAGGTAAATATAGATGTGCCAATGGCAGAGGAGGCAGTTATCCCTCGTTGCAGTGCAACTGATTAACCCAATCCGTCATGAGCAGAATGCTCCCTGTGATAAAAGTACTTTGACAGGTATATCTAGTTACACTGCTGGCAGAGGACACAGGTGTCTCTCACTGGTGTAACTGACTAAAACCATCTGTCAGTTAGCTTAAACCCTGTGGGGTGACTTACTTGTGCTGACAGTCATATCGCTGGCGATGGACATAAGTATCCCTCAGCACAACGACTACCAGTAAGACCAAACTGGTCAGATCACTGGCAGCAATATTAGTTTTACATCATTGAGGCCAACTCCATGAAGAAAAAATTGAAACATGGGATGATTAAGAAGGGAAGAGAAGGGTCAGGTATGGAGGGGAGGGGGCCGGATGGGAGGGAGGAAAGAGTCAGACGAGGAGATGAGAGAAGCAAAGATGGGTGGGGAAAGACAACAACAGAAAAGGGAGGTAGGGTGATAAAGGGAAGGAGGAAAGGGGAGGGGGCTTTAAGACAATCATGGTGAAAAGGGCAAACCTATTGCATTCCTGTTTCTTTCACATTATGCTGATCTTATGCACTTGATTCCTCAAGCAAAAAAACATGTTCAAAAGAGTAACTTCTGACTCTGAAAATATCTGTGAATGTGTGAGCACGTCAATATCTATTTTTAGCTATGTCCTCTTCCCTGGTTTCTCCGTGGCTTTACTCCTATCCTGCCCTCTCCAGCCTCCTGGGGTCAAGATCGTAAGTTTATAAACATGACAACTGTCTCATTTCCTTTTATTCTCTGGTTCTGCATAAGAAACAGCCCTAAACTATGTCACTGTAATATCTGTCATCTACAAACAACATCTCCTCAAAACTGGTGTGCTATGGAAACTTTCTTGCTCTATTACACCAGTTCTCAGGAAAAATGCTTTGTTCTCCACTGAGATATTTTTTTCACTGAAAGCAGAGGACTTGCATTTGACCATGATTACCATAGTATTAATACAACTGAAAGAGCATGACCATTTAAAAACCTACACATGGACTGAGAAAACACAAACGAAACAAAAAGAGAGAAACAACTGTCATATTAACAGTGAATATTGGCATGTGATATATTAAGCTTATAATTTTTGTTTATTATAAAATATGAGTACAATTTTCACCTAAAATGCACAGGTGCTCCGGTCTTACAATAAATATCCATCAACTAGCAGAAAAATGGCCAGCATGCATGTGACAGACCAGCACACACAGCTGCCAGAGGTCAGCAGGGCTGTGGGAAAAACAGACTTACCCATATAGTCACACAGTTGACGTAGACTCAGTAACGTGCACAGGAATACACCTAGACACAGTAACTCACACAGCACTGCCTGTCAACACACACGACACAAACTTTTTGTCCCATCCATTGAAGATTTAAAAAAAAAAAAAATCAGGTATGCACACTCTTTCCCAAACAGTTCTACATTTTGTTACGACTCCCATATTGTGTACTCAAAGGGAAAAAAAAAAAACAGCATTTCAGAGAAGAAAACGAAACTGGCTTTTATTTCAGTATACTGCCTCTTCCAGATGTGCATGTTTACATTTGTTCTAACCAATCAAAACTGAATACAGAAAAAACTGCATGTCAAATGAATTCATCTGTTCACTGCCTACGCAATGGGAATACCTATCCTGCTGCAGTTGCTACCACAGTGCCTACAAGACAGATACATCCATCATGGGTTTTACCTGCATTTTCCCCCTCACCACGAACAGATATAACACTACAAATGTAATTATCTATCAATCCAGTTGAGAAGCATTACTCTGCCATAAATACACATGATTATAATGCAATTTTGGAATCTGAAACTTTTCCTTACACAGAACAATGACCCCATTAGCTGACGAAACAGACAACGGAGAGTGCATAAAATACAATGGCTGATGACACTGAGCAAACTGGGCTAAGTTCATCATTCAGGCAAGAGAAGTGTAAGAAATTGTACTGATTGGTACACACCAGAAAAAAGCTCCTTGGATGTCACATGGTAAAAACTTTGATAAGAAGGTTTATATATCTGAATGTTTCTTGGATATGGACAACAATGTCTCACACTTTCTGAACCAGTGACAGCTAAACAATATGTCATTGTCCAAGCACACACTCAAAATCATGATCCGTAACTCAATAACTTTTAAATGAGTTCAACAGAAGGCTTGTCCATTCTTCTTTCAGAAAACACAAAAGAATTTTTGAAAGCTTATAAACAAAAGTAGCCTGGAGAATTTTTTTTTAAAAACTGAAATCTGCTCATTGTAACAATGTTTTGGTGGAAGGCCTGCAGAAGTAGCAGCTTTGTCTCTTAGCAATGAGTGGACTGACAGCAAACACGCTATTTACTCACAACAAGGGGACAAAGACTGCCCTAAAGTCACCATTCTGATTCACACACTATCTCAAAGTTAACCAGTACAGCCATCTTAGTCCCTTCTAAAAAAAATGGACAAAATAGCAAGCTCAGAAACAAAAACAAACAAGAAAAGAGGAATGAGGAAGCAAAACAGACATGACTGATGTAATCTGGCCCTGTAATCAATCACCAGAGATGATCAAGTTCAGTCACCAGCTCTACAGACTGTTGGACAATACATTCGCTGAGACAGCCAGCCAATCCCAGGTGTAGGGCTGGAGTCTCTCTCAGGCCCAGATCTTCTTTTTCTTGTTCCCAAACAGGTCTCTATACTACTCCGTCAGATGTGATGGTGAATCAAGGTTCCAAGTGTAGCATGTGCTCAACGCAAGTAAAAGAACCATCAGCAACCAAGGAGCTGTTCCTAGCAAAGTTCAGCACAAAAGTCCACTTTGATTTCTAAACAACACCACTCACAGAACCTACCCCCCTCCCCCCCCCCCAACCTCCACCCCCCAGTGTAGTGAATGGCATCGCCAGCTGGGAGGTCTTGGGTTCAAGTCCCTTTGAAGCAATCATTTATGGAAATGTTTCCAGCATCCGCCAATGCCTGCCCAAAGGCAAGTGAACTGTGAATCCAGATGAGAAGCGGGGAACCAGACTGTCAAGCTTCACACCCTTAACGGATGCATGTCTGACAGTGTGCTGTTCAAATCTCCTGACCGACATTGCAGCCGTCTGTATCCCTTGGGCCGGATAATGCTGGGTTGTATTTTGAGAGAAGTCATAGAGCACAACCCTGTTGCGGAATCTCCGACCTGAATGGAACTCCACAGGATTGTCTACATCATCCTCATGATCATCATGAAAGCATCCTGATGATCAACATACAAACAAAGACTCCAATACTGTGGTATTCATGTTGTCCTGCTCTGGTGCTAACATCAGTTCCAATTTCCTCTACATGACCATGGTAAGTCCATGTAAAAGTTGTTAGTATCAGCAAGCTCTCAGGGACTCTTATTTGATGGAACCAATGGTTTTCTTTTTTTCGGTAGTGAGACGTTCACCTCCTGCTGGCCCAGCAAATAAAGCAAACGATGTCATTAGTATGAGCTGAGCGAGAGAGGTGTCCTTCCAATGTGGGACCAAACAAGCACCACTGAACACTGCCGACATGATTCAGCAGGATCTTCTTTTGGTGGGCTGTCTCACAACAGTTCAATACTGACTGCTCTCCATGGATTGCCAGTACTATGACTGCAGCGGGACAAATCTGGATGTGGCTGTGAATAGGAAAGCCCCAATGAGCAAAGCAGGAATAACGCTGTTGATTGAGCCTAGAAGATCACACACACACACACACACACACACACACACACACACACACACACACACACACACACAAAGAAAAAAGAAAAGAATAGCAATGAATCAAGAAAGGCGTTCTTCCTGGGTGAATTTTTCTGAAATTCAAGCAGAACATTTTGTTGCCATGAGAAACAATACAATTATAAGGAGAAAAAAAGTGTGCACACACACACACACACACACACACACACACACACACACCGTGCGCACACACATTTTATGTATACAATTAAACATAAAGACAGGCACACAACTATGCACACACACACACACTCACCAGAAAAAAGACACTGTGAACACAGCAGTTGGCGAAGTCCCTGCCAACGTGAGCACAGCATGAACGGCCGGACCACTGGCGATGAAGACGAGAACAATGGCGATGACAGTGGGCTTCTGGACAATGCTGAGGTCTTCATCCCCTGCATCTGTTTTCTTGAAGGATGAGTGTCCTGGCATCAGGTACAGCTGCAGGTAAACAAACCTGTGGACCAATACAATGATGATAGGTATACTGCAGCAAAACATCCTACCGAAAGCCCTCCAAAAAATGACAGCCTGCCTTGTTTAAAGATTTCTGGGGCCTTGTTTGCTGACAGGATAAAGCATTATTTCAGAGGATCCTAGGTTTGATTCCTTTGACTTAGAGGGCCAGATGAGAAGACTTTCTCTTTGGAGTTGACCTCTGTGTGGACCTGTTTAACCTCCTCCCTACCCCTGTTACCCTTCCCTCTGACATCTGTGAAGTCTACATTCAATCTCATCCCCCCCCCCCTTCTCCCCACTTCCCTCCCCCCTGACATCTCTGCTGCAGTCTGCAACCAATCTCCTCCACCTCCCCTCCGCTCCGACCTATACACAGAACTGAATCCAGCATCCTCCCCTTCCCCTGCTTCTCCCTCTCACATATTTTTCTATTGCGTTCATTTGTCAGTGGTGTGGACAATAGCTAATCTGTATTGAACTGTGCAAGATCTTGTCATTGTTTGTTCCTTTCATATGTACTTGCATCAATTTAATATTTGATTTGTTTTCTTTCAGGGCTGGGGGGGGGGGGGAAAAAAGCATTTATATTGTTTATCTCCTTACCCTGGTAAAAATTTTAAAAAATTTCGTTTGTTCATTCGTTCTCCTCTAACATCTGTGCAGTCTGCCTCCAATCTCCTCCATCTCCCCTGCTTCCCTCCAACCTCCTACCTCCCCCCCCATCTCCCCCCCCCCCCTCCCACACACACACATACACACCCCTCCCTGGATCACAGTCAGCCTGAAAATGACAATGGGTGTAAGAGGGGTAAGACAGTGAGAACAGTCAGAAAGTAAGAACAGTTCAAAAACAGACAGCAAGTGAAGGGGGGGGGGGGGGGGGGGGAGGGACTGGGACTGGGACACAGAGAGAGAGAGAGAGAGAGAGAGAGAGAGAGAGAGGAAAGGTGGTGGACAGGAGGAGGGTATAAAGTGAGTTGGATCTCATACATCTAAAGGCATGTCATGTGTGTGTGTGTGTGTGTGTGTGTGTGTGTGTGTGTGTGTGTGTGTGTGTGTGTGTGTATGCGTGTGTGTGTGTGTGT
>JADBJO010013402.1:2500-7500 GCA_016801955.1 Conus betulinus | reverse complement strand
AAAATCGCGTCAGGCGGAACATCTCTGAACAAGGTTTTCATGGAATCTGCTGTAAAATGTTTGTGTCTCACATCGTGCAAATCGCAACACTCTAAAAAAGAATGTGTTTCATTGTGAGTGACACATGACACGGAATGCACCAAGGAGCTTCTTCACTCTTTAAAAGGTAGGAATGGGTAAAATAGGAATGGCCGGTGTGCAGCCTGCACAGAACTGTTTCTTCTTTACGACCAGGAGACGAAGATGAGAGGAACTCCCTTAGGTTTGGACGGATCTGTAAGAGTTTGTTATCCGTCTGTGTATTCCAATCCTCCTGCCAGAGGTCTCTGACATAATCGTTAATTTTGGGTTTCAAATCTGAGCAGGGGGATAGGTGTGTTTGAAAGTTTCTCTCTTGTGGCATTCTTGGCCAAACGACGATCCACCATTTCGTTCCCTCCGATGCCAACATGACCAGGAACCCAAGCCAAAAGAATGTTGTAACCCTCCGCTTTCAACTTGGTCAAAAGTTCAAAAAAGTGTAAAAGTTCGGGGTGCTGAAGGTTGCGGCCAGCTATGGCCTCCAAAGCTGACAGTGAATCTGACAAAACCAGAAAGTCCCTCTTCGTAGATTGGGATTATCCGTAGTGCCAGAACCAGAGCTGTAACTTCAGCAGAGTAAGCAGAAGCGTCTGAAGGAATATGTTCTAACAGTATTTGAGAAGGAGCACCAGGGCAGTAGGCTGCACAGGCCACTCCATCTTCAGACTTGGAACCGTCAGTGAAAATTTTTTGATAGGATGGGAGTTTTGAACTCAGCTCAGCATACAAAGCCTTGTATGCCAGAGAGCTGGTGCTAGACCTGCATTCCGTGCGTGAGGCTGCATACGAAGACCAAACGGCGGAATACAGTTAGGGTTGTTTTCAAATTTGCTTTGAAACTGAGGGTCAAAGACACAGTCATAGGCAGGGTTTTCAGGTTCGGAGAACAGTCTGACGTAGTAATTCAAAGACAGTTTCAGCCTGCGGTTGGACAGTGAAGGTTCACCTGCCTCTGCGTACAGGCTGTACACAGGGGTGGTGCGGAATGCTCCAAGACAGAGACGAAGCCCTTGATGGTGGATAGGGTCCAAGAGTTTTAGATACGACGGTCTGGCAGAGCCGTACACAGCACAACCATAGTCCAGTTTTGGAACGGACCAAGGCTCTGTAGAGGTGCAGCAAAGTTTTCTTATCAGCGCCCCCCAGTCAGTGTGTGCTACGACCCGCAGAATATTCAGAGCTTTCTGGCAAGAGGTTTTGAGGTGTTTAATGTGGCTGAGAAAGTTGAGTTTTTGGTCAAAAAACTCTCCAAGGAATTTGGCCTCTGTGACAGCTGGAATGGGAGATTTCCCTATTTTGATTTCAGGATCTGGAAAAAAAAAAAAACGAAAATTATGGAAGTGAATGCACTGTGTCTTCGTAGGAGAGAAAGTGAAGCCATTTTCATCCGCCCACTGATGAATTTTATCCACACAAAGCTGGAGCCTAAATTTTGAATGAAAAGTGGAAGATGACCCTGAAAACCAAGATCATGGAGATCATGAAGAATTCCAGATTTCCAGGTGGTATCGTAGGCTTTCTCCAAGTCGAAGAATATAGCCACTGCGTGGTGTTTGTTCAGAAAGGCGTTCTGAAGCGTAGATTCCAGACGAATCAAATGGTCCACTGTAGTATGATGTTTACGGAAACCACACTGTTCTTTCGCCAGAAGGCCGTCGGTTTCAAGTTTCCACATGAGTCTAGCGTTGACCATTTTCTCCATCAGTTTACAGACACAGCTGGTCAAAGCTATTGGACGGTAGTTTGACGGGTTGGAGAGATCTTTTCCAGGTTTGGGAATAGGAATGATGAGGGCTTTTCGCCAAGATGGTGGAAAGAATCCAGTAGTCCATACATGGTTGTATACATATAGCAGGATGTGCAGACCTTTTTGCGGAAGATGTTTCAAAAGTTTTCATGTGTATGTAGGTGTGTGTGTGTGTAGGTGTGTGGTGTGTGTGTGTGTGTGTGTGTGTGTGTGTAGGTGTGTGTTGTGTGTTGTGTGTGTGTGTGTGTGTGTGTGTGTGTGTGTGTGTGTGTGTGTGTGTGTGTTGCATGTGTCAGATCAATGGCCTTGTCAACCTTGCACATATCAGTGTATGTGTGAGTACATGCATCTGCACAGGCATGCTTGTGTGTGTGTGTGTGTGTGTGTGTGTGTGTGTGTGTGTGTGTGTGTGTGTGTGTGTGTGTGTGTGTGTGTGTGTGTGTGTGTGTGTGTGTGTGTGTGTGTGTGTGTGTGTGTGTGTGTGTGTGTGTGTGTGTGTGTGTGTGTGTGTGTGTGTGTGTGTGTGTGTGTGTGTGTGTGTGTGTGTGTGTGTGTGTGTGTGTGTGTGTGTGTGTGTGTGTGTGTGTGTGTGTAGGTGTGTGTGTGTGTGTGTGTGTGTGTGTGTGTGTGTGTGTGTGTGTGTGTGCGCGTAGGTGTGTGGTGTGTGGTGGTGCGTGTAGGTGTGTGGTGTGTGTGTGTGTGTGTGTAGGTGTGTGTTGTGTGTGTGTGTAGGTGTGTGTTGTGTGTGTGTGTGTGTGTGTGTGTGTGTGTGTGTGGTGTGGTGTGTGGTGTGGTGTGTGTGTGTGTGTGTGTGTGTGTGTGAGTTTTGTGTGTGTGTGTGTGTGTGTGTGTGTGTGTGTGTGTGTGTGTGTGTGTGTGTGTTGCATGTGTCAGATCAATGGCCCTTGTCAACCTTGCACATATCAGTGTATGTGTGAGTACATGCATCTGCACAGGCATGCTTGTGTGTGTATGTGTGCAAACCAGTGTGTGTGTGTGTGTGTGTGTGTGTGTGTGTGTGTGTGTGTGTGTGTGTGTGTGTGTGCAAAATCAGTGTGTGTGTGTGTGAGTGTGTGTGTGTGTGTGTGTGTGTGTGTGTGTGTGTGTGTGTGTGTGTGTGTGTGTTTGTGTGTGTGTGTGTGTGTGTGTGTGTGTGTGTGTGTGTGTGTGTGTGTGTGTGTGTGTGTGCAAATCAGTGTGTGTGTGTGTGTGTGTGTGTGTGTGTGTGTGTGTGTGTGTGTATGTGTGCAAATCTCTGTGTGTGTGTTTTGTGTGTGTGTGTGTGTGTGTGTGTGTGTGTGTGTGTGTGTGTGTGTGTGTAGTGTGTGTGTGTGTGTGTAGGTGTGTGGTGCTGTGTGTCTGTGTAGGTGTGTGTTGTGTGTGTGTGTGTGTGTTTTTTTATGTGTGTGTGTGTGTGTGTGTGTGTGTGTGTGTGTGTGTGTGTGTGTGTGTGTGTGTGTGTGTGTGTGTGTGTGTGTGTGTGTGTGTGTGTGTGTGTGTGTGTGTGTGTGTGTGTGTGTGTGTGTGTGTGTGTGTGTGTGTGTGTGTGTGTTGCATGTGTCAGATCAATGGCCCTTGTCAACCTTGCACATATCAGTGTATGTGTGAGTACATGCATCTGCACAGGCATGCTTGTGTTTGTATGTGTGCAAATCAGTGTGTGTGTGTGTGTAGTGTGTTTCAGTGTGTGTATCTGTGTGTGTGTGTACATGTGTGTGATCATGTGCATGCGTGTGTATGTGCATGCTTGTGTATGTGTGTGTATTGGTGTGTGTTCGTATGCACATGTGTGTGTGTGTGTGTGTGTGTGTGTGTGTGTGGGGTGTGTGGGTGTGTGTGTGTGCGCGCGCGCGCACGCGTGCCTGCATGCCTGTGTGTGTACATCAATACAATTCAATGAGCAGAATTTAGCACAGTATAAATACAACACAAAGCAGTACACTACACTTTAAAAGTTGTATTCCAGATAAAAATCAATAGTGCAGTACTAACAGGCAACACAGTGAAGCATGCCAGTTAAAATGGAGAGCACAGCATACTACAAGAGAATGTAGGCTTGAGGGAAGGGTTACCATGAAAAGGAAGTGGGTGGAATGGGGACGTGGGGTTGTGAAAACACACCCGTGTCTAAATTGCCTTGCTGGCGGCATGACTTCTTTTCTTGATTTTTCTCTCATCTACTGCGGCACCTCAGTGGCGCCACACCCACGCCGCTCATTCTCCCCCTCCACAGCCACATCCTGGCTTGTCCCGCCACACCTCTGGCACTGGCAATCCACAGGGAGCAATCAACGTCAAGTCATGAGTCAGAGGTGACTGCGCTGATGCTGCATCTCTTTGGTGGTGTTCTGTTGTGCTTATTCAGACTTAACATATGAGGAACAATGCCTACTACGCGCGCCCCCCTACTGATGACCATAATGGTTCAATCATGGAGCCCGTTTGAGTGAGCACCCTCTTCTAGAGAGTGCTACCATGTCGGTCCAGCAGTCGACCCATGAATTCGCCAGCACTGAAGATCTCAACACGAACTGATCAATGGCACAGCTGGGGAGAGAAAATCAAAACTGAGGTCACCATGAGAGCAGGACATGATGAACTCTCTCTCTCAAATTTGCTGTTAAGAGAAGAAATGTTTTGTGAATCTCTCTCTCTCTCTCTCTCTCTCTCTCTCTCTCTCTCTCGTTCGCTTTGTCAGAAACTGTGAGCATATTGTGAGTTTTGTCAGGTGAGGATTAAAATATTTTCATCCATGGATGGTATTTTGTCTTTAATTCACTTTCAGTGGCAGTGGTCCATAAAGTCTTTTCCCTATAAGTCTTTTTGAAGTTTGCTGTTAGGACAAGGGTTTTTTTTCCCCTTTTTTTTTAAAAAAAAAACACAGATCTCTCTCTCTCTCTCTCTCTGCGTATTGTCACAAACTACATAATATGAGCAGACTGTGGGGTTTTTATCCAGAATAGGTTTTATCCCTGCTGTTTTGCCTTTTCCGTACTTTAAACAGGAGCAGCCTATAAAGTCTGAAGTCAATTCCCTCAAGGTCTATTCCCTGGACGTCTTCTCCTTCAAAATACATTTACTTTCAGTGTTATTCAAGTCCACTTTTTACAGCATGCAGAGATGCCAACCCCTCAAAACTGATTTAAAAAAAAAAAAAAAAACACCCCTGAAA
>JADBJO010013401.1:50263-52633 GCA_016801955.1 Conus betulinus | reverse complement strand
CGGTAAGCTCTCTCTCTCTCTCTATCTCTCTCTATCGTCTCCTCTCTCTCCTTCTCTCTCTCTCTCTCTCTCTCTTCTCTCTCGGGAAATGGGGGGGGGGGGGGAGGCTGGGAGAGTGTGTGGGGGCACATTCTGATGAGTCGAGAAAAAAATTGACGTGATGTGTGAGCACAATCGACATTATTCCTTGGCCGACAAACTGTTTTTAACCATGCGTGAAGTAGTGTGTGTGTGTGTGTTGTGTGTGTGTGTGCGGTGTGCGTGTGTGGGTGTGGGTGTGGGTGTGTGTGTGTGTTTTGCGCGCGCCGCACATCTTAGTATACATTGGAATGCACATTCGCCAAACTCATGTGATGACAAAAAGAAGAAAATGTCCACAGGTATAGATCTGAATGACAGAAAGAGTTGACGAAATAATGAAGAACTCAAGACAGCTCGAGTGTGCTTTGGGGAATGCAGTATTAATTCAGACCGCGAAAATAAATCGTATTAGACTCATAATCTTCTTCTTCTTCTTTTCCTTTATATTGGGGTAAATATGTGTAAACCGCATTTGCACAAAACTACATTGCATATATTTGGATTCGGGTTTAGTCGGAGTGAAAGATGAGGAAAGGATCTGAGGCTTTTGACCACTTTTCGTTTCCTGTACAGTTGCAAACACACCTGAATACCAAATATGACCGACTGTTACAGAACAAACCTGGCACTAGCACATTCACAAAATAAGGAAAACCAAGCGTTTATCGCTCTCCAAAGCTGAATCTGTCTTTGGAGTCGTACTCAAAACAGCTATGAGAGAATACGCTCAGATAAGACTTAGAAAACTGCTGCCTCTGGAATACGTGCTCATCGAATGAGATGTGCCTCTATGCCTCTCGACGATTTAGAAGGCCATCACATGAAGCTGGTCTGGAAAATAAAATGCACGCTTCTTTCCACTACGTTTCTCTGGATCCTTTTGCAAAAGAAATACTCCTATGTCTGTACACCCAGTAACCTACATCCGCTGAAATTTCTAACGCCTGATGACAAGTATTTATCCTGGATATAGGGCGTTTTATTTTACTGCTCTATCAAACGGCTGTCATCCAAGCGTTAATTGCAGCGTTCGTTAAGACTGCATGGGTATATTATCTTTGTAATTCTCCTAAATCCAGGTCACTCTAAGAAAGGAATCATTCTACGTACGTCTGCTTAATGCTAGGGCACCTCTCTCTCTCCTCTATCTCTCTCTCTCTCCCTCTCTCTCCCTCTCTCTCTCTCTCTCTCTCTCTCTTTGTTCATTCATTTTTCATTTTCTTTTTTTCCCTTTGTAATAGCTTAACCTCATAAATAGTTCATAAAGTAAAAGAAAACTACAGATTTTGTTTAAAGATTTGTCTGCCCTCTTTGCAGCGTTTTGCACACACACACAACACATACACACACACACGCACGCACGCACGCACGCACGCACGCACGCACGCACGCACGCACGCACACACATGAGCGCGCGCCCACGCACGCATGCACGCAGGCATGTGAATGTGTACATTTTATTGGCTTGGTCCAGATGAGGCTTGTGATCGTCTGTGTGGATATTTCAGTTTGCAAGATGGGAACCTATGGCGCGTATCCAAACCGATGCCGCCCATGTCCAGATAAATGCAAAAAAACGCCTGTGACAATTACTACGGCTGTGACCGAACAGGTAGGTTCAACGTCCAGAAATGGTGGAAGCGTTGCCCAGGTTTGCCTCATCATGCTGATCCCGTGTCCTCAATGCGAGGAGATGCCATGCCTAGTGTCTCATCATAGAGGAATGTCCACACACGGGCTGCTGGAATCACGTGTTTCAGGATGATGCTCATGTTGTGGTCGTTCTGGACTGTTCTCTGACATGTGCGCCTGTCATTATTGCACTGTGGTCCCGACCGTTTGGTTCCAGTTCCTGTGTCTGAACTCACAGCAAAAGCAGCTGTGGTCCCGACCGTTTAGTTCCGGTTCCTGTGTCTGAACTCACAGCAAAGCAGCTGTGGTCCCGACCGTTTGGTTCCAGTTCCTGTGTCTGCAGACACAGCAAAGCAGCTGTGGTCCCGACCGTTTGGTTCCAGTTCCTGTGTCTGAACTCACAGCAAAGCAGCTGTGGTCCCGACCGTTTGGTTCCAGTTCCTGTGTCTGAACTCACAGCAAAGCAGCTGTGGTCCCGACCGTTTGGTTCCAGTTCCTGTGTCTGAAAACTCACAGCAAAGCAGCTGTGGTCCCGACCGTTTGGTTCCAGTTCCTGTGTCTGAACTCACAGCAAAGCAGCAGCATGCATGCAGCACACTATGTGGTCCTAGTTTTCCTGTCTGGACATAGAGCACACTGTGTGGTCCCAGTCCGTCT
>JADBJO010013401.1:40263-45263 GCA_016801955.1 Conus betulinus | reverse complement strand
TGGCGAAGGGTCGTACTCAAGTTACTGGAGTGTGGACCTGCAATACCCATACACGTTCCAGACAATGTCAGTATGCACGACCCGAGGTAAGGAATACTGCAGGTACCAAGTGCAAAGTGCGGGAATGCTGACGTAAGGGGAGAGGTACAAACAATCTGAAATGATGGGCAGCTGAATTTGACTTTTCCTACTCATGATCTTATCATTCAGCTGTAGACTCGCAGGCTGTCTATAGTCTCCCAGAAACATGCAGCTTATTTTTAAGATACAATCACGAACACTGGCGAATCGTATAGCAAGAGAGTGGTCGGAATGGTGAGAGCGAGCGAGGCGGATGGGGGAGGGTGTTGTAGGAAGTGATGAGTGATAGATGTTCACTGCCAGAGGAGATGGTGGAAGGTGAGAGGTAAGAAGCCACGGAGCACTGTGTGAATATCATCTGTTCCCCAGTGAACAGCAATATCAAGAGAAACCCCAGGACTCTATAGTGACGTGGCAACGGTCCAGCGTGTTTCTTATGTGTTGTGTGTGCGTGTGTGTGTGTGTGTGTGTGTGTGTGTGTGTGTGTGTGTGTGGTGTGTGTGTGTGTGTGTGTTAAAGCCAGTAAGAGATTTCTAGGTGATGGCATTGGCCAACTGTCGTCATTACTCTGGTGGATGCTAAGTGTCATGGAAACAGCAGCTGTGGCGATCTGTCCGCTGTCTACTTAATGATCGTTTGATGACCTGTAAATGGTGAACAGCGTCCAGCGTTGATGGGCGTTTGTGAAACACTTATGCAGATGGCGACAGTAGCCAGCTGTCTTCTGGTTGTTGACAAACAATTAGTGATGTTTAGATGGTAACAGTGAGCAAAATGTCTTTTGGTTGCTTGATAAACATTTAAAGATGTATAGATGGTAACGGTGAACAAATGTCTTTTGGTTGCTTGATAAACATTTAAAGATGTATGGATGGTAACGGTGAACAAACCGTCTTGTGGTTGTTCGATAGACGTTTAGTAATGTTTACCCTAGATAATAATTGTGGCCAACCATCTTTTAGTTGTTTATGATTAACATTTAGTAATGTATAAATGATAACAGTGACCGTCTTTAGTTGTTAGATAAACATTCAGTGATGCGTGGATAGCAACAGTGAACTATCAGCTTTTAGCTGTCCCAAGAAACATTTAGTGACGTGTAGCAGTGAGCAACCGTCTTTTGGTTGGATGATAAAACGGTCAGTGATATGTTGATGGGAACATTAGCCAGCTGTCTTCTGTTTTTTTTCAGACACGGTCAGTGAGGTGTGAATGGTAACGGTGAATAAATGTTGTCTAGTTGTTTGATAGATATTCAGTGGTGCATAATATTGTGATAACGATCAGCTCTCTTGTGTGATGAACATTTAGTGATATGTAAATGGTGACCGTTACCAACTGCCTTCTGGTTGTTTGATAAAACGGTTAGTTATGTGTAGATGGTAACGCTGACCAGTTGTCTTGTGTTGTTTAATGTGTGATGAGGTGTAGATGGTACTGGTGATCAATACGTGCGATGATATGTAGACTGCGTCAGTGGGTAGTCATCGGAGAAATTTTTACAAACATGCAATGAATTGTAAACGGTAACGGTGAGAAAAAATCAAAACATCAGATAAATCGATCAAATCACCAATGACGAACAAGAGCGAATAATTAGAAAGCACATATATCAGAGCCTATTCAGATCACTTAGGAAGAAAAAATCACATTGACATGTTCATTAAGAGGATTCAGTGGTCTTGTGGAATAGAGAACTCTCTCTCTCTCTCTCTCTCTCTCAGAGAGGTTCTCCCTCCTCGTCTCTCTCTCTCTCCTCTCTCTCTCTCTCTCTCTCTCTCCCTCTATCCCTCTCTCTCTCTCCTCTCTTCTGTCTCTCTAGTATGTACATAAGGACGGTGTGTGTATGACTCTCTCTTTTCTGTCTCTCTTCTGTCTCTGTCTCGTCTGTCTGTCTGTCTGTGTCGCTCTCCCGTCTCTCTCTCCTCTCTCTCTCTCTCTCTCGTCTCTCTTTCTCTCTCTCTCTCTCTCTCCTCTCTCTTCTCTCTCTCTCTCTCTCTCTGGGTGTGTGTGAGAGTGGAGAATCTGTCTCTCGCTATCTGTGTGTGCGTGCGTGGGCGCATGTATGTGTGTGTGTGTGTGTGTGTGTGTGTGTGTGTGTGTGTGTGTGTGTGTGCGTGTGCGTGCGTGCGTTCGCGCACGCATGTTTGTGTGTGTGGTGTGTGTGTGTGTGTGTGCGTGTGTGTACGCACGCGCCTGTGTATGTTTTGTGTGCGTGCGTGCGTGCGTGCTTGGATGTGTGTGTGTGTGTGTGTGTGTGTGTGTGTGTGTGTGTGTGTTGTGTGTGTGTGTGTGTGTGTGTGTGTGTTTCTTTTCACTCGAGAAGACGTCCCATACGGCGTGGCGGATTATACCACATTAATTAAGGCAAAACGTACTGGCCTTGTTGGAGTGGACGTGCTCGTTGACGGATCGATCTGCTATGAATTTCCATCAAGAACCTTTCATCTGCCAAAGAGTAGGTAAAGTGTATAATTGTGTGTGTGTGTGTGTGTGTGTGTGTGTGTGTGTGTGTGTGTGTGTGTGTGTGTGTGTGTGCACGCGCACGTGCGAGTTTGCATTCATGAATACATGCGTACGTGGACGTGTGTTTGTAAGCGCATGAGTGCACGTGTGTGTGTGTTGTGTGTGTGTGTGTGTGTGTGTGTGTGTGTGTGTGTGTGTGTGTTGACCGAACAAAGGACAGAGCCTACCGAGTTGTGAAGCCTTTCAGTGAGAGAGAGAGACAGAGAGAGAAGGAGAGAAGCTGAGCCTAAGAGAGAGAGATAGAGAGAGAGAGTTGTGAAACGTTTAAGTCAGAGAGAGTCTGAGAGAGAAGATTGTATACCTTTCAGTTAACGAGAGAGAGAGAGAGAGAGAGAGAGAGATTATGAGACTGAGACAGTAGGCAGAGAGAGGGAGAATTATGAAGCCTTTCATTTAAAGAGAGAGACGATGACAACGACAATGACAATGATTTTTATTCCAGCAGGGACAAGCCCCTTAATGAGAGGGAGAGAAAGGGGGGGGGGGGGGGGGTGAGACTGAGAGATTGAGAGAGAGCAAAACTGAAATGATATCAATTGGAAAGTTGCATGCATTTAGAAAGATTTTGGGAGATTGATGTATAATATAGCGATGCAAAAAAAAAAAAAAATAAATAATGGCGTCTCATCAGGTTCACGTGAAATAGAAATATTTCAGATAATTCATGCCAATGGGCTACAGAAGCACACTGGCAGAAAAATAGTGGTGACTGAGGAGATTCCTGTAACCACAGATTTTCAGAAGATTGACGCCACACACAGCACTGATGACGTTGGCTTGTTACACCTGGAAACCCTCTCTGTTCCCCAACAAACCAACAACTGTCTAATTCAGGTCTGGAAAGGTAGGGGGCAGTGAATAGAGAGGATGGGCGCCCGCTTCCATCACGCCACTCTTCAGATGGTGAACTTCAAACAGTCTCTGGCCTTTAGACCATTGGACTATCAGAACTTGACCACAGGATTTCAGTCTTTGATATTTTAAGGTCGGGGTATAACTAATTTCGAGGGCTGACTTCCAGAACCCAGTATTTCTCTCTTATATATATTTTATATATATATATATATCTATATATATATATATATATATATATATATATATATATATATATATATATATATGTATGTATGTATGTATGTGTGTGTGTGTGTGTGTGTGTGTGTGTGTGTGTGAGAGAGATACTGGGTTCTGGCAGTCAACCCTCGGTTTGTGCCTATGTCCGCATCTGTATATATTCACTGACGGGTAGATGGATGAATAGGTGCGGGAGTGGCAGAGTTGGTACAGCGACTGAGTCATTATCCTGGCAAACCTGGGGTTCCGAGTTCGAATCTCCATTCATCTGTGTTGGTACTCGGGCATTTTTGCCTCAAAGTTAACTTCGGCTCTGACTCCGTTTTCTGAAAATTTCTGAACGCTGAGACTATGGATGGAGGGCCGGAGCATGAGCGTAGACGCCATTGCAATTTGTTGGCAGACATGGCTGTTCTGGTCATTAGTGTGGATGTCAGTCAGTCAGTCCCCTGACCGCTGGGGTCGTTGGGGGGACGTCATGGATGACATGTGTCTATACACGTAACATGCATTTTCCTTGAGAGGAAAAAAAAAAAAAGGCACATGTGAAACACTGATTAATTGACTGATGGTACACTGAATCGGATGGAAAACGACTACATGTAGTGCCAGCAGACTGGTTTTACCAGGGTTTGGCAGCCAGTTGTGTAAACAAAGGGTTGATTATGAAACGCTTGGAGTTTGGGTCTCTAACTAAGGATGGGCGTTAAATAGATACTCTGATTAATCTACTAATGAATGTATGTCATGTTTCAGAATATACTGCAACGTTGAGTGATGATAGGTCCGGATATCCAGTGTCAGAATACATGATAGATTTCAGCGGTGAGGTGATGGCATGTCCTGTGTCAACATACATGATAGAATGCAGCCATGACGGTGTGTCCTATTTCAGAATACATGATAGATCGCAGCGGTGAGGTGATGGCGTGTCTTATGTCAACATACATGATAGAATGCAGTGATGTTATGATGGTGTGACCTGTTTCAGAATACATGAGAGAATGCGGCAATGATGGCGTGTTTCTATTTCAGACTACAGAATAGAACGCAGCCGTGTTATGATCTGATGGTGTGTCGTATTTCAGAATACAGAATAGAACGCAGCCATGTTATGATCTGATGGTGTGTCGTATTTCAGAATACAGAATAGAATGCAGCCATGTTCTGATGACGTGTTCCGTTTTAGAACACAGAATAGAATGCTGCCATGTTTTGATGGTGTGTCGTATTTCAGAAAACAGAATAGAATGAAGCCATGCTATGAAGGCGTGTCCCGTCTCAAGATGCACAGTAGAGCGCAGCGATGCTATGATGGC
>JADBJO010013401.1:32500-38358 GCA_016801955.1 Conus betulinus | reverse complement strand
ATATGTACATAACTTCAAACACCCATGAACACGAGCTCGCTTCCTGCAAATCGATTCACTGCGGCATTCCGCTTGACGGTGACGAACATAAGTATGAATCAGCTGGTCTGTTTCCTTTGTTTTTGTATTGCTGTTGTTTAGGGTATGCCATTTTAATTGTCTTGCTCTTCTTTCTAATCGATTGTCTTTTTTTTTTTATGTTTTAATGCAAGGTATATACCACACGTACTTTGAACTGATACTGAGAAATTAGACCAAATTCTAATTAAAAAGAATCGGCATCAGTCTTAGGGACCCGATCTGGTTGCTTTTTCAAAATCAGCAAGAAATATTTTCGACCAACGCTTGGGGCTAAACTAACCCATGTTTACAGTTATCAAAATGTGAACTTTGAAATCACTCAGCATGGAAAAAAAAAAAAAATGAACATTTTATAAGATACTGAAAAATGAAACAACTCGGTTGATTAATTATCTTCATTCGGGAAACAATTTAAAAACGATGGCGACATACAGATCAAACGACAACGAACGCTTGTTGATCACGTTCATGCATGTAAAATATTTAACACGAGACAACAATCACCTTTTCATCATTGTGCCAGAACGCAGTGTTGAGTGGCGATGGCAGTGGCAATGTGAAATAGAAATGAGACTAAAATCAATATTGGATTTTCGCTCTCGATAGGTTTTGTCTGTGAGGACAAGATGATGATGATTTGAACGCTCTCAAGAGAGAGAGAGAGGAGAGAGAGAGAGCTCTGAGAGAGAGAGAGAGAGAGAGGAGAGGAGGAGATCGAGAGAGAGAGGAGAGAGAGAAATGAGAGACGAGAGAGACAGAGAGAGAGAGAGAACATGTGAGGGTTACCAAACCACAAAGAAATGGCACAAGCACACGAGATTCGCATATAGCCTTCAAACTGCACGCAAGCTGGGAGAGAAAGAGATAAGATGGGGTGGGCATGAGGGGTTGAAGGAGGGAAGAGAGACGGGGAGGTTAGAGGGATGGAGGAATAAAGGAGGGAGGGGGACATGGGTGAAGGGGGGAGGGAGGAGGAAGAAGGAAGTGACATTTTTCGGGTGCATATTGTCGTTTTGGTTTGTCTTCTCACCATCCTTGGGTTGGGGCAGAACTGTGAAAGGAGGATATAGACGGCAAGAAAAGACAGCATACGGACAGCGCAGCATGTCTGCTTCCAGACAGGTCACACCTTTCGTCTTCTTTTTTTCTTCTGAAATGAAGAAGCACAAGCCTCCCCGAAGTTTCTCTGAATTGAAAACATCTAAGATTGGACGAAAAAACATTACAAACACATTCTCCCAATTCGTTTACAGAGCGTTTGATTTAAAGAAATCAGTTTTTGTACTCCTAGTTCTTATATAGAACAGGGAGTGCTTTACAATGGGAACGAAGAAATGCCGTCTGTGTGTGTGTCTGTCGGTGGTCAAAATGTGCTCGACTCGCACCAGACAAAATTCTACGCCGATCTTCCTGATAATTTGTAGGTATGTTCGTTACTGGTCACGGATGATGCCCGATATTTTATTTCACCGGAATACCCGTTCCTAACGGCTAAAACAGCCTCGAACGGTTTTTTCTCTTTATGGGATATATCAGAAAGTACTTGGCCGATTTGTTATCGTAGTGACAAAATACATTATGACGCATGTTTGATTGTGACATTTTTTTTACGCGCGTATTCAAGATAAACTGGGAGTACGTTTATATGCTTTGCATCTTGTTGTTTGTACTGGAACGTTGAATGTTATTTGGGGTTGAAGTACAGCTTTGAAAGAAGTTGTGCGGGCTAATTCGGACTTACTCATATATTCATAGAATACATTCATTAAAGAACTTCAGTTCAAGAGAGTGCAGCTAATGCAGATTTCAGGATTCCACGTGGACTAATCTTTTAGTTTGTAAATACTAAACAAAGATGTCAATGTAATGGAACTAGCAGAAGTGAAGAACGTAGACGTATATTTCGTGGAAGGTGAATGAAGTGCACGGAAGAATAATTTTTCTGGCATAAAAATCCAAGAAGCGTTCGCAAATCAGATGCACTTGCCTTAGTCTTGTTTTATTTAAGATTTGCAGATGTTCAAGGAAGATCATCATCAGTTACAATGCTCCAGACTCAACGACTGACTCTTTTCTTTAAAACAGGTAACTTCAGCTTTGAAAACAGAAAGAAAATGAGTAGTCGTGTTTGGACTTTTATAACGTGTTGTAACGAATTTTTGCAGGGTATCGTCACCATGATAACTCTCTAATTTTCGTCAAAAAATCATTAGCATCCAAACTCTGATAAACAAACAAACAAAAAAAAAAAACGGTTCGTTGTCCCATACACATCGAGATGCATTAGGTCATCGTACAAGCTCTCTCATACATACTGCATTGCAGTCAACCCAAACACTCTCCACTCGCCATGCCAGTGCCACTGGCCATACCCATAGAGGCGGTGAATCCATTCACCCAGAATAGTGTACATATTCTGCAGGGAACCAAACGCTGCATGCTTTCAGGTTCACGTGATTCGTATGAACTGTATAATGTCCTCACAAAAGAAGTTGGGATTACCCCCCTTGTTTTACCTTCTGTACATTCTAGTGGGATTTTTTCCCGCGCTGCTCATTCCGGCTGTCCAATGCATAACCACACCCAGGAATGTCCAGTGGCAGCTCTATCACTGCGCGCAGCAGCCTGCAGGGAGCCGTCAATATCAGGTCGTCATGGGGAAACTACAACAGAGGGCCCTGCTTCGCTGCCCAGTTACTTCTGACTGCTGCCAGTCACTTCTGACTGCTGCCAGTCACTTCTGACTGCTGCCCAGTCACTTCTGACTGCTGCCAGTCACTTCTGACTGCTGCCAGTCACTTCTGACTGCTGCCCAGTCACTTCTGACTGCTGCCAGTCACTTCTGACTGCTGCCCAGTCACTTTTCATGCGTTCTGTAGCGTCCATTGCGATCCAGCATCCGCTGGATGTCTCCTGCCAAACCTCTCACCGACGGCACCGATTGTTTGGTCCTGAAGCTGCCACCGCGTCCAGTCCAGTCAATAACAAATCTCATTAGCTCTGACAATATCGAAGACTTCGACGAGAACTCGCCAAAGGTATTGACGTTGAAAGGAAAATCGCAACCCAAATAACCACGAAAGCAGAGCATAATGGACCACGCCGGATTTTTGAGACTTAAAGAAAAAATGATGAGCATTCAGGATGAGGATGATGATGAAGATGTGATGAAGTTCCATTCTGGTCTCAGATTTTATGACCGGCCTGTAGTCTGCATTCATTTAATGATAAGTATGCGGACGTCAGTCAGGCACGAGAGATGCGGGCACCTGCAGTGTTGTTCATGAAATTTGAGCAACACACTAGAGATGCATCTATTGAGTGGAAGAGACCGTGGGGTTCCGATCGTTCCATCTGAATCTATTGGATACTCAGTTCTTGAGAAAGAACCGAACGGGGCGGACACACACACACACACACACACACACACACACACACACACACACACACACGCACGCACGCACGCACGCACGCACGCACGCACGCACGCACGCACGCACGCACACACACACACACACAAACTCACATACACACACACACAACACACGCGCGCGCGCGCACAAATTCCTTTGGTGAGACTCAAACTGTAGGGCGTACAATCTTTGCTCAAACCCACGACCGCTCAGCCCCGCAGATTCCCGAATTTTAGTCCCTGCATCACGACGGTCCGAGTCACACAAGAATTTTGCACAGTCCTTAAACACATTTACAAAGTGAACCCATAGTTCAGCCTTAACAGACACTACATTTTTGTCGGACGAAGTTTATCTAAAGCTGGAAGGTCAGATTCAAAGTAACTCTATGGACACACACACACACACACACACACACACACACACACAAGATCGTCGGTTGTTGAGTAATTATGTGGGCTGTACCCTCCGGCTGTCACGAGAGAGCTGTTATAGACGAGTGAAACTGATGTAAAATTCCAGATCCCAGCTGTTAATGGACAGATAACTAGAATTAAAAAAACAAAACAAAACGAAGCAGAACAAAACAAAAAGTAAAACATATCGGTGACAGTTTTCAAACGTCATTGACAGAAGAAGACAATGGAATGTTGCGGATGAATGGGAGGCGAAAAAAAGGGGGAAGAAGGTCTGATGTCAGTTTCACACATAGGCAAACACACATGCACTGGTGCACGCACACATACACACATAAAAACATACGCACACGCAAAATATGTGAACCTCAGTTTGGAAAACTAGAAAGACACAGAAAAGCAGACAGACAGACAGGCAGAGAGACAGACAGACGGACAGAGAGAGGAGAGAGAGAGAGAGAGAGAGAGAGGGTGCGGGTGAGGGAGGGAGCGGAGGGAATGGGCGAACACACACACACACACACACACACACACACACACACACACACACACACACACACACAGGGGGGGGGGGGGGGGGGGGGGGGGGGGGGGGGGGGGGGGGGGTGGGGGGGGGGGCTTCAGGGACCCTATGCGATTGTCGCCGTTGGTTTCGTAATCGCACGACTGCTTTTACCTCTCCAGTAATTACTTACTAATGATCAAAACCACGCCATACACATTCGCGCGCGGGCTCTCGTTCACAACTCAAGTGTACTCGTGCGCGTCAATATAACAGCAACTGCAGTAGCCCATGCCAGGTAGAAGGAACTGGAAGTCTGATAACCTTTATGGTTTAATGTAAGAGTCAGACATCTTTTTGGTCGAAGTGTGTCGACATGAGGCCCTTTTCACTGCAGACTTTGTTGTTATTCATTCCCGTCTTTTTCAGTCAGTTTCACCACCTTCAAACTATAGTCTCATGCTGTTGCACGTGTGGTGAAGAGTATCTGGTCTACACATAGTCTTGCCACGCAAAGGCGCCTCTTGGACGAAACCGAAACTGAAAAAAAAAAAAAAAAAACCAACATGTGATTGAAGCTTCAAGTCCAGCTGCGGACAAATTATCCAGGGATCGTTCAGTCAGCATCACTTTAATTTAGTGCGTGCGTGTGTGTGTGTGTGTGTGTGTGGTGTGTGTGTGTGTGTGTGTGTGTGTGTGTGTTGTGTGCATGCCTGCCTGCGTGTGTGTGTGTGTGTGTGTGTGTGTGTGTGTGTGTGTGTGTGTGTGTGTAAATTCTGGATGCAATTTTATTTAAGTATTGTTCAGCCAGCACTATTACTTGCAACCGAATGTCCTTCACCTACACACACACACACACACACACACACACACACACACACACACACACACACACACACACACACATCTATCTATCTACATATATAAATGAAAAAAATCTAAATATGTGGATTTTCCCCTCCCCCCTCCAACTACGCAAAATCGCGAATGCTCTGCAGTTTCCAGCGACCACCACTACAAAGCGTGAACGGATAACAATAGATCGCGGGTTGAATGAATTATTATTATCATTATTATTATTTGTTGTTGTTGTTGTTATTTCATTATCATTATCATTTTTATTATCATAATCATTATTATTTTTAGTATTATTTTCATTATTATTACTATGTCCACAGCCACAGCCCGGTCAGGCCCCGCCGCAGCCCCGGCACCGACAATCCACAGGGCGGAGTCAATGTCAAGTCGCCAAGAGGCAATTAACCCACCGGAGGAGACACTGCAATGCTGCCGAGTCACTTCGGTGGTGTTCAGTGGCGCCTGTTCTGATCTAACATACGCAGGACACCACCTACTAAGCCCCCTACTGACGACAATAATTGCTTAGTCGCGGAGCCGGCGTGAGTGAGCTCTCCCTCCGGAGGGCGCCACCACGTCCGTCCAACG
>JADBJO010013401.1:22500-25000 GCA_016801955.1 Conus betulinus | reverse complement strand
TCATTTTGATTGGCTGCATTACATTGTGAGTCTAAAACTTTCTAGAATGTTCCATGTTTGTTGACTGGCTGGCCTACATTATGTTTCTCAAAAACTCGATAAACTAGGCCAATAGGTAATCAGAGTTTCTGTGTTTTGTTAAGAGTTGAAAGACACATTTCCGTTTTTTTGGACTGTCTTAGTAGTAAAACGAAACCTGATTTGTGAATGGTTTGAGAGAACAAAAAGAACTTAACCTGACACCAGAGACAATACTGTATGAATCTGATTTAACAACGCATTAGAAGCAGCTCTTGTCCATCACCTCAGTCAGCGTTCAACGTCCACTGAAGTGTCACAGAACAAGTGTTTCATTCTTTGTTGTACACGGGCGGTGAGTTTACGGACATTGGGTGTTTGTTCACATACCCGTGGGCCAAGCAAATCAAGCCATGGATCCAAACCTCCTTGGAGTTCTATGCAGTCGTGCTTGAGGCTTTTAAGAACCCCATTCATCGTCTGTTGCCATTGAGAAGGGACTAGGCCTATATGCGGCTTGTTGTGGAGAGGTTATAGATATGACGAACATGTAAAAAATGCAGCAGTAGTTTCCATAAAAAAATTTACAAAGTAAAAATGTCACATCGTTGCATTGTTTATACATAATCCATGGAAAATATTTATTTATACATTATGCACAAAAACTGTAACAGATTGTTTGCTTTTTTTCCCGTAAGGAATGCGACATCAGCGTTCATCACAGTTGATAGCTTTAAACAATAAAGATTAAGGCGCAGTACCATCTTGAAAATATACAGGCTGACAGCCCCCGAAAAAAAAAATCTAAATGGAGTCGACAGTTTGTAAGATTTCGATCATTCGAGGGCAACATGTAAAAGAAAGTTATTAACTGTTGCTGAAGAGTTCAAATCATTGGAATTAACATGATTTATGACTTGTCAACAGCAAAAGATGTGAGTTTCAATATTCCATCGCGTTCACTAGAATCGATTGATAAACTTGCAACAGCTGTCTCGTCAAATAAGTGCAACAGTTGTTACATTTTTTCGCCCAGACATATAGCCTACAATGTTGTGTTTTTGTGTGCGTGGAGGTTGCTGTCTTGCTGCATTTTACGTTGTATCAAGACTATATATTACCGCTGACAGGAAAGGCTTCGATCTTGGGTCTTTTTCTCAGTGCTGGTAACCAGTGGAGCAAACCATCGCTGAAAGCTTTAAAGCGTGGTGATTAGCATACCCATAGTACTTTCATAACACTAAAAGCAACACATAGTCATCGAACAGACACCATTGAATTCTAAGGCGCGCGCGCGCACACACACACACACACACACACACACACACACACACACACACACACAGAGGGAGAGAAAGGGAGTGACGAGCGTGATGAGAAGAGAGAGATAGATAGAGAGAGATAGATAGAGAAACAAACAGACTGATGGACACAGAGAGAGAGACAGACAGACAGGTAGACAGACCGACAAACAGACAGACATGTAGACAGACAGACAATCAAACCGACACGCACACAAAGAACGTGGGATGAGTAGCCTCCATTATGCATCAGATTGTCGACGGTGTCGGGCAGTTTTTGTTCGCTTCCTCAATTATTCACCGCCTTTCTTCCAGACTTTAGTCGGCTCTCTCTGTGCGCGTCACAATCAAAACAATGCGTGGAAAATAGACTTCAAGCCGTGTGAAGAGTTCATTAGTACTAATGTCTTTTTCTCTCATGTTCACTGCTCTTACCGTACTCTGCTTTTCTACCTTTCCTTCTGTTTCTCCTCTTTGTGTGTGTGTGTGTGTGTGTGTGGGGGGGGGGTGGGGGGGGGGGGGGGGGGGGGGGGGGGGGGGGGGGGGGGTTGAGGGGAATTGGGTCTATTTATATGGTTTTGTCTGTTTTTTTTTTGGTGTTTTTTTTTCCTTCTGTCTATTTCATGAGGTCATAAACGCTGGTTGTCTCTTCCCTTACAATTTTACAAATCATTTTCTTGTGTTCTTTAATGTTGAACAATTGCTTATACATGTGTCTAGATGTTTTTTTTTTCTCTCCATTTTGTTTGGGTTTGTTAGACTTTGGGGGTATTTTAGTATTTGCTTTTTTTTTTTGTTTGTTTGTTTGTTACTTCGCGTTCGTGTGCTGTCTGTTTGTGTGTTTTGTCTTTATCTTTTTTCATTGCTGATCTGGATCAGGGAGCATAATAAGACGGATGTGCAGGTTCCACCACGCGAACGCTATGTTCAGGACAGCTGGGGGCTGGTGTTCGCTGGGGAAATTTACTTAAGGAATTTCCCCACCTTCATTGAACGTGTTACATCACAAGGCAGCTTCCAAGGGTGGTGCAGGATTGCTCCCAGCTGGTTTGTTCGGCGGTTGAAGACAGTACTTCTCTGGGTCCTAACCGCACCTTCAGGTGCATTCTTCTTCTCTGCCTTTTGGCCGACTCTGGGGAAAGGTCCAGTGACGGTGAGGAAAGACTCACTGATCGTAGGGA
>JADBJO010013401.1:2500-5000 GCA_016801955.1 Conus betulinus | reverse complement strand
CAGACAGAGAGACAAGCTAAGAGAGAGGCGAAAGATTAATTTAGAGAGACAGACAGACAAGCAAAAAGGCAGACAGACAAGCAAGGAGAGTGAGAGAGTGAGCGAGACACTGAAAGAAAGTTGGGGGGGTGGTTTGGGGAGAGAGAGAGAGGGAGGAGAGGGAGGGAGGGAGGGAGGGAGACAGACAGAGAGAGGGCGGAGTGAGTGAGTGAGGGGGGTGTGTATGTCAAATGTGTATTTCTTATATCATGACTAACACATAAAACTGAATGTTTTGGGGTGGGGGAGTTAATCTAAAACCGGGGGGGGGGGGGGGGGGGGGGGGGGGGGAGTCTGACGTGGTTTGTTTTAACTCCCCGGGGAGTAAAACTGGCACGTGCTAATAATAACTCCCGGGGAGTTAAAAAGTGGAGGGGAGTTAAAATGGATCGTTACACCGGTCCCCACCATAACATATACATTCAAAGGCAAAGAGAGTGGACTACTTGGAGACACGTGAGATAAGAAAGTTATGTAACCTAAACTGGATATCAGAAACTATTGCTGACGATGACTTATTGAACAGAGTGCAGAGGCAAAGACACATAAAAGCAGTCATTTTTTTGTGACCAAGATCTCACAACAACTGAGTACACTTTTTGAGAATTGTTCAACTATTGAATTTTTTTTTTCTCCAAATTTTGTACATATGTGTGTGTATATTATGTATGTATGTATGTATGTATGTATGTATGTATGTATGTATATATATATATATATATATTATATATATATATATGTGTGTGTGTGTGTGTGTGTGTGTGTGTGTGTGGTGTGTGTGTGTGTGTGTGTGTGTTTTGTTTGTTTGTTTTTTTTGCTTGTCCCTTTTGTCCACTAAAAAAAAAAAAAAAAAAAAAAAAAAAAGAAAGAAAAGCCTTCATAGACGGAGCATATGAAACATACATTTACAATACTGAAACTGTATTTTCTTTCATTCACACACAGAGACCACTTGATTGTGATGTATGAACTTCTTTATTCAGTCCTAGACAAATAAGAAGTTTATAACGTAATTAACGGCACAAATTCTTGGATACAAATTGATTTAACATGTACATCATATGCTAAAAACACATGTATGTTGTTGACAGTGACTGAATGTGAGAGGAATTTTTGATTGTATCATATGATTTAATATGTGTTCATATATATGTTCATGATGATTTTGCTGAAGGGATTAAAAAGATTTATTTTAAAAAAGAAAAAAAAAAGATCTCACAACAGTTGACTTACAATTCACAACATCTTATGACCCAACACGTTATGATCCAGTCATATCCTTGATATAAGAAAACGTAATTCCAACAAGATATACGCTACGCCAATCAGTCACGGACCTTTGGAGTCAGAGGAAGGGCCAACAACTCAGAAAACCGGCGAGCATCCGTCAGTCTGAAAAGGCTATGGGTCAATACCGCCAAAGATTTGACATGACCAATAATAATAATCCTGAACTCTTTGGTATCAAGTCATCGACCACAACAACTACGTGTCGCAGAACATCGTCAAGAAATCGATCGTGAACAACGCAAATTTGTTTCATTGTTGCAACTGTTAGAACGCAAGAGTGCAATAACTTCCTCCCTGTAAGAGCTACGGTGGTGTGGAAAAATCTTATCGACGAGCAGCTTTGAGTGTCTGGCCAATCAAATTAAGCAACAACTCAGAGCCAATATTGCTGACCTCACAACAACCCGATGACAGCTTCATGGTAGCCTGCTACCACTGAGTGGGGAGTACCTCAGGACGAGACTGGGTGTAGCTGTGGATTAGGAGACCGAAAAAAGGGCGGCATGAAAATAATGTCACCGAGAGAATACAGGACGAGAACAAACACAAAAATAACACGTGTGCAGGTGTCCCCCTACTCCGTACCCGTTCTGTTACCACGGAATGAAAAACAAATAAAGACCAAGCAAACAGGTTCAGATTCTCATGTTTTACAACAGTCAACTTTTGAAAGCAGCACACCGCTATGCTACCGACTGTTTACTGAGCTAGATTCTCGAATAGATGAGGTTATAGTTTCACAAATTGAAGTCGCTGAGACTACTACTACTACTACTACTGCTACTACTACTACTACTACTACTACTACTACTACTACTACTACACACACACACACACACAAGCATCTTGTCCAGATGTTATCCACGATAATTTCAGCTCACATGCTCCCTCCTCTCACCCAACAATTCAAAAGGTATCTTCGTGACAGTAGATTCCCATTATCATCGTTGAAGATTGCGGATGTTATATCCAAACGTGAAAAGGACCAAAAGACCTTTGTAGCAATTACCGTCCAATTTCATTCTTAAAGTGCGCTGGAAAGATACTTAAAAACTTGAATAGTGTTTTTATCGACACGTATAATTATATTCATTCTAACATCAACTGCCATTCTTACTCCCATGCAATCTAGGTTTATGCCTGAGTCAATCGGTTCCTTTCTGCATATAAC
>JADBJO010013400.1:35000-52634 GCA_016801955.1 Conus betulinus | reverse complement strand
GGGCATCAGACCAAGAGAGAATCATGTTGAGTGATAGTTGTGCGTTAGTCGCATTTCTAAGACGACCATCTGTGAAGCAAAGCCGTGTCCTGATTCGAAGCGCATCAAAACACGCTTTTCCACTTGTCATACACATTAAGACTCCCGCACTCCCCGACACCGAAGAAACAGGGGGAGGGGGAGCAGAGGACAGGGGGGTGGGGATATGAGGCCGAGGTAGGGAGGTGGGGAACGGGGACAAAGGGAGAAGGGTGTGTGAGAGGGGGGTGGGAGGATGGAAAGTGTCATCTACTCCTGACATGGACATGTTCTGCTGTCTCGTTCGCAGTCTGCAGTGTCTCTCATTGCGTTTGCAAATCTACACTTCTTGTCTCACTGTACTCCAAAGGGCTCATTGTGAGCCAAGTAGCATACTAGACTAGCAGCAGCGAATCACTAATTGCGCTAAAAAAAATCGCACTGGGCTCTTACCGGCGAAAGTGAGATGTCAAGGTAGCAATAGAATTAAACACAGCCTCGTTTCGCTGGAGTTCAGATTTTAGTCTTATAAAAAACTTTGTGCTTACTGTTCAGCCGGACAAAAACAACCCAGGATAGTTAGGAGGAGCTGGAGAGTGGAGGACACGTGAACATGTAAAAAGCCACTGGTTTAATTCGGATTCTTTCGACAGCCCCCCCACCCCCCCCCCTCCCCATCCCTCCCCCCACTCCCACGTTTTATTTCTTCCTTCAACGAATTCGAAGTTAGTCGAAGGCACAAGATGGGGAGGGACGGGGACACAAGGAAACGAGAAGAAAGGGGAAGGGCCGAGAGGGGAAACAGGGGTTATGGGGAACGGAAGGAATGGGTGGGCAGGGCGGGGGGGGAAGTAGGGCATGGTATGGAGGGGAGGAAGGGGAAAGCGAGGAGGAGGTGGGGTGGGGGACAAGCGATGGGGGGGGGGGGGGGGAGGGTGGGGGAAGGGGTGAGGGGAGGATGGGGAAGGGGGAAATATGGGGAAAGGGGAAATGCTGTCTAATATGTAAAAACATGTTCGGTCTGGCTGCCAGTGTGCAGGTCGTTTGTCTTTGTTGTTGTGTCTGCATATCCAGTCTTCTAATCTTGTACAGATGCGACATTTTGACTCTTAAGCGTACTGGAATATATCAAGGAGCGAATCACGTTAATTTTGTGCCCGAAATTTGTTTTAATTGCGAATTGAATGCGGACATATATGGTAAAGCGAACTACCTTGGGATTCGAGGGGGTGGGGAGGTGTAAATATTGGAGGGGGGGGGGGGGGGGGCCAGGAAAGGGGGGTAGGGGAGAAGTGGACGGGGGCGAGCGGAACCGAGGGCGACGGGACTGAGATAGGGGAACTGAGGGATGGAGGGAGGGCGTAAAGGGGAAACAGGGGGTGGATGGTGAGGTGGGGAGAGAGGGGGAGGTGGGGGAAGGAGAGGGGGTAAGGAGTGGGGAAATGGGAAAAGGTGCATCAATCACTCTCGTGCGGTGTGTGTGTGCCCTGGGTGTGTGTGTGGTGTGTGTGTGTGTGTGAGTGTTTCGTGTGTGGTGTGGAGAGAGAGGAGAGCGAGTACTGCCGGACTGTCGTCCCGTTCTGTCCGAGTCTGTATGTCGAGCGTGTCCAGTCGGGAAAAAATGAGGTTATCCCGATTTAGAGATTTGAATGCAGTAATCGTTTGGCACGACCCAGATCGCTGAGAGCTGTACAAGGCTGTCAGATATCTCTCTCCGATTCTCTATCTCTCTATCTCTCTCTCTCTTATTCTTCGATCTTCGTCTTCTTCTATCTTTTCTTCTTTCTTCTTCTTTGCCCTTCACCTGTCTATCGTACATGCTTCACTTTTTTCCATTTAGTACGGTAATGTTGAGATGACTGCCCCTACGGTTATTGATGGACTTCTCCACTCCCTATATCCTATTATCTCTCTTCTATATGTATATGTCTGTCTGTCTGTCTGCTCTGTCTGTCCCGTCCCGTTCCCTCTATACTCTTCTTATCTTCTTCTTCTTTTGCCTACAACTGGGTTTGGCTTACATGTTTTATTTTTTTCCATTTCTAGTAGTAATGTGTAATGTTGTGCTGTACGTTCTACTGTTATGAATTAACTCTCTCTTGTCTCGTCTCTCCTCTCTCTCTCGGTCTCTCATGTCTCTCTCTCTCTCTCTCTCTCTCTCTCTCTCTCCTCTCTCTCTCTATCTCTCTCTGTCAATTCCTCCTGCAAAGCAGCCAAATGAACAAATACCGCTGCTCGCTGATCGCTCACTTGTGCGACGACCATAATACCAAGCACACGTGCCAGTCTGCGTCATTCTGCGCCGTTATGCTAAAGCTGGCGAAACACGAATCGGAGAGGCGAGCGCGGCCCCCGTGATCACGCAGATGACGGTGATGTACCCGAACGGGAGCATGAGACTGAAGCACTCCGTGTGTAACGGAGAATACTCCTCTTCAGGCTATCCTCCCCCCCCCCCCGCACCCACCCCCCCATCAACACTACACTCCTCCCGATCCCTCCCTCCCCCTCCCCTTCCAGAATCTTTTACGATGATGAAGATTTTCGGAGGAAAGAAGAAAAGTCAACGGGTGTGGCAAGTCAAACTTATCTTATTCATTCGGTTTTTTGGCTGTTTTCGTGTGTGTGTGTGTGTGTGTTGTGTGTGTGTGTGTGGTGTGTGGTTTTGCTTTTTGTTTTGTTTAAACATCCACCAGTGAGGTCATGGTCTTCAACTGTGGTTCGCCCGTTTCTTGTTCGTCGTTCTGTCGTCAACGAAGCGAGGTGGCTGTAGGCGGACATTGAGACAAGAGAGCTAAACAGCATTCAGGCTCTGGGCAAGGGGTGGCTCTGGGGGTTTGGGGGTCACCGGACTGACTACCCAAAACACTTTGTTCCCACGGAACAGAAGACGCTTTTGTGGAACTGCTGGCCGCGAAGTTCAATCACAACGGTCACGTGATTGTATGAAGTTGCTGTTGTGTATTTCCCATACAGGCATGTCAGGTTACGTGATGCGTGCCGTTGTGGAGGAGTTGGAAGGAGACCTAAGGGGGTGACGGAAGGGTGGTTGGGGAGAAGGGGATGGTGGGTGGGGGAGGGGGGGAGGCTTTGCTTTAGGATACCTGTTTCATCGTCCGCAAATTGAATATATTTGCTGCTTTCGATTTTTTTTTCAAACAAGGTTTCAAGCCACGTTTGGTTTATCGCTTGGGGGGGGGGGGGGGGGGGTCGGGGGGGAGGGGGGGAGTAAACAGGGAGGGCTGTGGGGGGGGTTCCACAGGGGGCAAAGGGGGGGGGGGGGGTCGAAAAAAAGGGAGTAAGAAGTAAGAGGACGTGTGAAAGATTCCAGCAGGGGAAAAAAATCGAAAAAAAAAAGGACCACCAGTGACACGAATTCTTCACATCGGTCACCCCTCCGCCCCTAGTTCTTCTCCCCCCCCCCCCCCCCCCCCCCCCCCAAAAAAAAAAAAAAAAGTACAAGGGAAGCACTTCTTAATCGGTCCATGGTTTTCTTTGCGGAGGAAAGACAATTTATTCAACATTTACACCAATGGTAAAGGGACTATTACGGGCGTTCTTTTTCTCTCACACGTTTTAGGTAGACAGGACCATCTTCTCTCTCTCTCTCTCTCTCCTCTCTCTCTCCCTCTCTCTCTCTCTCTCTCGTCTCTCTCTCGTCTTCTCTCTCCTCGTCGCCTCCCGTCTTTCTATCGTTCTGTGAAATTCGTGTACTGTTGCTGACGTTCTCATACCCCCTTCATAAGGGGCAATGGCCTCAAATGAATTAAACCCATATAGAGTTCTGAGTTCTCTCTCTCCTCCCCCCCCCCACTCCCACCTTCTCTCGCTCTCTCTTTCCTAAACCATCGTGCCCCCCCTCTCTGGATCGCTCTCTTTCTCACCATCGCGGCGGTCCAGGATCGACCATTCTTTTGGGATCCTTTTGGGTGGAGGGCAGCGGTCCTCTCTTGAGTGCGTTAGCAGCATAGCGTGAATGTATTGACTCCCTCACCGAGGCACGTGTCAGGCCCCATACCACGTGTTATTGCACACTTGGAGAGGGAGGTGGTGAGACTAGAGAGCGAAACAGTAGCGACGATGCAGGTCTCACAAGACAAAGCAAGGCAAGGCGAGGCGGCCCACGGGAAGACACGACAAGCAGCAGACGGGGGATAGGGCAGAGCAGAAGGGCAAGGCAGAACAAAGCAGGGTAATGGAAGACAAGGACAGGGCAGGGGCAAGGCAAAGCAGAGCAGGGCAGGGTAAGGGAAGTGCAGGACAGAGTAGGGCAACGGCCGAAAAAGCAGGGTTAATGAAGACAGGACAAAGAAAAGGCAAAGCAGAAGAAAAAGGCAGGGTATGGAAGACAGGACAGAGAAGGGCAAGGCAGGGTAAATGGAAGACGAGGACAGAGAAGGGCAATGCCGGAAAAGGCAGGGGTAATGGAGGACAGGACAGAGAAAGGAAAGGCCGAAAAGGGCAGGGTATGGAAGACAGGACAGAGAAGGGCAAGCCGAAAAAGGCAGGGTTAATGGAAGACAGGACAGAGAAGGGCAAGGCAAGGCAGGTCGGAATGGAAGACAGGACAGAGAGGGCAAGGCCGGAAAGAGGCAAGGGTACGGAAGACAGGTACAGAGGCGTAGGCGCCAAGGAAAGGCAGAGCAAGGCCGGGTAATGAAAGACAGGGACAGAGAAGGGCAAGGCCAAGGAAGGTAATGGAAGACAGGGACAGGAAGAAGGGAAAGGCAGAAAAAGGAAGGGTAATGGAAGCCAGGACAGAGAAGGGCAAGGCAGGAAAAAAGGGCCAGGGTTAATTGAAGACAGGACAGAGTAGGCAAGGCAAGGCAGTCTCACGGCAGGGGAATGGAAGACCAGGACAGAGAAGGGCAAGGCCAAGGCAGGGTGAAATGGGAGAAGACAGGAAAGAAGTAGGGCAAGCAAAGCAAGAACAAGGCAAAGGTCGTGGAAGGCCGGAACAGGGCAAGACAATGCAGTGGGAAGGGAAGACAGGACAGAGAAGGGCAAGGCAAGGCATGGTAATGGAAGGAGGACAGAGAAGGGCAAGGCACAGGCAGGGAACTGGAAGACAGGGACAGAGTAGGGCAAGGGCAAGCAGGGTCATGGAAGACAGTACGATAGTATGGCAAGCAAGCAGGGTACAGGAAGGCAGTACATAGAAGGCACAGGCAAGCAGGGTAATGGAAGGCAGGCCGAGAAGGGCAAGGCAAGCAAGGTAATGGGTGCAGGACAGAGTCAAGGTCAAGGCAAGGCAGGTCTTGGAAGCGCATGACGAGAAGGGCAAGGCTGTACAAGTACAGCAGGGCATGGATGGCATCCCGACACAAGCATAGCGCATCAAGGCAAGAAAGGAAAGCAGCTTGCAAGGCGGCAGAAAAAAAAAAAAAAAAAAAAAAAAAAAAAAAACAAGGCACTTTATTGTGTGTCTTTCCTGTTTTGTCATTGTGGAGCTGGTGAAAGTCAGGCGTCGGCTGAACTAATGAACTAACCCACAAAAATCCACCGATAATTCCCAAAGACCACCCTCTTCCGATCGTCATCCCGCCCCCCCCCAACGCACCTGCTCTCCACACCCCCACTCCTTACCATCCCCCCCTAAAAAAGAAAATACGAGCCAAAAACGAAAAGACAAAGCACACTATAAAAGCACCCTAATCCAAATCCTAGCTGTCCACCTTTATAGCCCGTTAGTCTAGTGCGACTTGATCCTATTTTAAAAGAAATATAGTGAGCATTATGGCTGAAAAGAAGAATGATAATAATAAGGATTATTTAGGCGCTTAATCTTACTCATAAGCCTAAGCGCTATACAAATACATGAAAAGGTTAAAGAAAAAACATAAATGAAACTCCGTACGAGCCCTATACCATAAATGACGAGTACTAACAATGGACATGTGACTTGTTGTGGCCGACCCAGTGTGAACTAACACCAAAGCCTTAACTCCTTGCCCTGTGTTCGGGGCTCTACCCACAGTTTTTTTTTTTTTGTTTTGTTTGTTTGTTTGGTTTTGTTTTTGTTCAGAACGCTCCTTACCCTACCGTCCGAGAACGGGAATTCCCCACTGGCATTGGCACACGACAGACGCCACGGTTCCGGTTCGACCGGGAATTCCCTTTGACAGGCCCCGCCAGCAGACTAGACACTTGGGTACGTTGCCTTAGTGGCGGGTGACGTTACATTAATTTGGTAAAAGGGAATGGCGCTGGATAAGCCTTTGATGTTTTCTTTTACCACCCCGGCGAGGTCCCCGATGGGAGAAGGATAAAAACATATTGAACGCTTTGCAAGAAGAAGATGGTGCTACCCCTTCCCCCCCACCACTCCACTTCACCACGTCCCACCCCCACAAAACCGGGATGGTGGGAGGGGCGGTGGAGCGAGAGAAGAAGTAAAGGAGAGACGAGTATAACGATCTTATGAATAGAAGAACAAATAATAGATGTAAGCGCAGACGAACTCAATAGTAGGGAATAGAGGCGAGGAGGGATTGTGGGGGGAGGGGGGACGTGGCCTTCGTCCCGAACCTTCCGGCAGAACGTACCCGGCAGTAAAGGGTTATTTAAGCCCGTTCGCTTTGCTTGGGATACTTGGTGAGTAGTATTTATATTTATTTTTTCACAGGAATACATGCAACGAAACCAGAAAGCGACGAGTAGGAGTATCATCGACACATGCTGTGCTCTCTCTCTTCATCCACTCCCACCTCTGTTGTCATCTCTCTCGGCTCTCTCGGCTCTCTTTGAGCCGCACCCGCTGTACGTTGGATTAGTTATGTAGATGCCTGTATCTATCTGCTGCTACTCTCTTCTCCTCTTTTCTCCGTCCTCTCTCTCTCGTTTATCTCCTCTGGAGACTATGATCACTCCCTTAATATTCCTCTCCTTTCTTTTCTCTCTACTCCTATTCTTGTTTTTCTTTTTATGTCTCTACTCCTCTATCGACGCTCTCTCGTTCTAGCCTGTCATCGGTCTGGATGTCTCTCTCTTCTCTCTTACTCTATCTCCGGGGGGGGGGGGGTCGGGGTCTCTTCTGGGTGCGAGGGGGGTGACGCGCTTCCCCGCTTCTGCGGTTGGATGAGGCTTTGGCCCTGGGGTGATGGTTGTATTGGTGTGGGCTGCATGACCCCTCGCAGGATTTACATGAATGTGGCGACGATGGGATACTTGGAGCGTGGAGATATGAACGATGGGAACCGAAGAATGAGAAGGGGTGAGGCAAGGAGGAGGAGGAGGACGGGGTGGGGACAGGGGGGACACAACATATGCAACCCTCACTGGTGACCATCTCAGTGTTAGCCAACTGGTCGGGGTGGCGGGTTTCGCCCCCCGGGCCGTGCCTTCCGTCGCTCTTGCGCGTCGTGTTAGCAGACCGAACCTCGGCTGGGGGTCATCACCAGAACGACAAACGTTAAGGAAGGGCGAGGAGAAGAGGGGTTTCGGGTAGCCCCTGGGTGATTCTTTCTTTAAGTTTGGCGAGGTGTCTTTGCTCTTTGGGGTGGTTTTTTGCGATTTGGGGGGAAGACCTGCCTCCCTCATCGAGTGCCCATCTTGTCGGGGTCATTGTGCTAGTGTCATAGAAGAGCATTTCTGCCCCCCTTGATTTTTTGATCGCGTGTCATTTTTGCCCTTGTCAATTGTATCTTCACTTTTACGAGTCAGGTGCTCCCTGGATCCCCCCCGGCATCTTTTTCATTTTTCTCCAAACATCCCCCCCCAATCCCACCCGCTTGTCTCAGTGTTTTCTGGTTTGTTGTGGCCACCACTTTTTGCTTTCACCATACATCCATTCTCCCCTTCTCTCTCTCTCTCTCTCATCTCTTCTCTCCCTCTCCTCTCCTTCCGCTTTCTTCTCTCTCATTCGATCCGGAGTTTCACAAGTGCGCAAAACGACCTCCCTTTGACCAACAATGACGCTTCACTTCTAAGACGCGCACGAATCATTAACTGCGGTTGGCATCTCACTATCTCCTTGCCCACTTAGCAGTTGCTCGTTGTAGATTTAACAAGGCTAGTGTCATTAAGCCGATGTACGCCACACCACAGGCATCTCCGCCTCCAGTGATTCGAGCGCAGGGGGGGCTACTTTAATACCATACCTCCTCTCTCACTTCTCTCCCGTCTCCTCTTCTCCTCTCCTTCTCTCTCATCTCTCGATACTCCCCCCTATACTCTCCCTCTCGTTACTCTCCTCTCTCCCCTCCCTCTCTGCTCCTCTCTATCTCCAACTCGCTCTTCGCTCCTCTCCCCTACTACTCTCACATCTCTCTCTCCTCCCCTCCCTCTCCCTCATCTCTGCTCTCCGCTCTCTCTCCTCCTCTCACTCTCTCTCTCGTCCCCTCCTCTCCCTCATCCTCCCCTCCCTCCCCACCCCCCCCCCCCATCCGCTCTCATCTCTCTCTCCCCCTCCCCTCCTTCTCTCCTTCCTTCACCTCACTCTCTCTCTCCCCTCTCGGCTCTCTGTCTTCTCTTCTCCCTTCTCTCCCCTCATCTCTCGATCGGCTCTCTCCTCTCGTGCCATACTCCCTCTCTCCTCTCCCCTCTTCCCTCAACCTCATACGCTCGTCCTACTCTCTCTCCCTCCCCTCTTCTCGGTCTCTCGCTCTCCTACTCTCTAGACCTCCTCCTCTCTCTCTAACTCCTCGTCGCTCTCTCCATCCTCCTTCTTCTCTCGTCTCACTCTCTACAAATACTCCCACTTCCTTCTGCTCTCCCTCTCTCTCTCCTCCTCTGGTTCCTCTCCTCCCTCATCCCCCCCTCTCCCCTCCTCTTCTGCCTCTCGTCCTCTCCTCTCTCACGCTCACTCTCTCTCCTCTCCTCTCTCCTCCTCCCTCACATCTCGTCTTCTGTACTCTCGCACTCTCTCACTCACTCTCCTTCTCTCCTCTCCTCCCTCCTCCTCCACTCGTCTCTCCTCCTCTCCTCTCCCTTCCTCCATTCTCCCCTCTCTCCCTCCCTCTCTCCTCTTCTCCCCTCTCTCTCTCCTCCTCGCCTCTTCTCTCTCCTCCTCTCATCCCGCTTTACCGCTCGTCTCTCGCACATCTCATGCTCTCTCTCCTCTCTCCTCGGGGCTCTCCGTTCTGCTCTCCTCTCCTCCTTCTCTCTACTAACTCTCTCCTCTCGTCCTCAACTCCTCATCTCTTCGCCCTTCCTCTCTCGCCCGCCTCTCTGTCTCTCTCTCTCCTCCTCTCACCCACACACACACACACACACACACACACACTCACACACGCACACACACACACACACACACACCCCTCACACAGCATACACACACACACACATACGCGCACACAAACACACACACACACCACGCCAGCACAGCGTAATGCCACACAACAACCACAGGACATTTTCGGTCATACAGATATATATATATAACAAAGAACGACAGACAGAGAGATAGACAGACCGACAACAGACAAGATGCATGAGCGCGACTATCATATCATCAGATAATTTCCCCCAACCAATACGCATACATGCACCACGTACGCCGCCCGTACCACATAGCACATACCACCGCTACAGCGCGTGCGCGCGCGCGCGCGCACGCAACACACACACACACCACACACACACAACCCACACACACCCACACACACAGCGTTAAACTGACAAATGACAGTCACACAGACAGATGGATAGATAGATAAAAATAGATAGACAGACAGGCAGATAGTAGACGGTATGTAAGATAAGCCATAGCTAGCTAGCTATATAAGCAGCTTGGACACACACACCACACACACACACACACACACCCACACCTACACACCCACTACTAAAAATAATCAGTGCACGCCCATGGGTTCAAGTTACCAAAACTCTATTACATTAGCTACTACTTAGTTTCGATCGAAGCTTATTTAAGGGCAAGAGGTTTATTTCAATGCCCCAGAAACCCTGTTGAAGAAATTACAGTCAACAGACAGAATAACTGTGTAAGGTAGCACTTGGTGTCCCCTGTACACATGAATTCATTAAATACTTATAATAAAGAAGCGAACTTACTGCCACTGTCTGATCAACGAAAACTGGCAACGGCTAAATATGTTGCCAGACGCCTACATGTTTCAAATTCTGTCAAACCTGATATATTAGTAAATTCTGAAAAGGACTATCCTAAAAGAGCTCAACACCTGCCTCTCTCCAGCCTGTTAGGGATTATACAAATGAAATATTTGAAAAAATGTGACATTGATATTGAAAGTATTTCAGATGTGCCAATAGTTTCAAGCATACCTCATTGGTAGCAAATCCAAGCTAAATTCGATATAGATTACACTGACATGCAGAAGGTTGATAACATTACTAGTCTGTCATGCGAAGCCAAAGAACACTTTGAAACCGTGTATCCATATCATTTGAACATTTTACACATGGCTCGATTTCAGACTCATATGCAGGGTCCGGTTTTGTGATTCCATTGCTGAAGTTTCGTAGATCCCTTTTCTCTAGGGAAAGGGTTCCCATATTTACGGCAGAACTGTATGCTATTCTTATGGCGTTTGATGTTTATGTGTGACGATAATACTGCTGTCTATGATTTGCGTTGATTCCAAGTCAGTTCTATATAGCTTGCTAGAGATGGTGCGTTAAGAAAAACACCTGAGAGTAATTTAGAGCTTGACGTTCAAGAAATTATTCGCTATTAGAAAAATGCGTGAACAGTGAACACCTTCCAGAGAAGTATGAAATCTTATCACGCAAACGATATTGTCATCTTTAATATAAAGCTTCGACTCGGTTCGTGGAAAACCAAGTTTTCCCAAAGTGTAGCATGTGATTGTTCAAATGTTTCGGTCAATGGACCATATTCTTTTTTCACTGTTCAATATTAGCTTCATTGTACAAAGAATCGAACGTGGATGTGACCATACACGATTCTAACCAAAACAATAAGCCACAACCAGAAATGGCAAATAGCAAAAGTGCTTTCCATGCATCAAAGTAATACATTTTTATAAACGCTTCCCTTCCCCTTCCTTGCTTCCTTTTTCTTCTTTTTTTTTAAAGTCTAATATCACCAAATGTGAACAGACTCTAAATTAATACACTCTCTCTCTCTCTCTCTCTCCACACTCACACACACACACACACACACCACACACACACACACACACACACACACACACACACACGAACATGCATGCGCGCGCGCACATGCAAGCGCACACGCACGCGCGCGCACGCACACACACACACACACACACACACACACAACACACACAACACACACACACACACACCACGCTGGCGTATGCGCCTTAAGCAGTGAACGCATAGGAGAGAGACAGGGAGGAAGACAGAAAGGGGGGAGGGAGAGAGAGAGAGAGAGGGGGAGAAAAAGAGGGGAGGAGGAGGGAGAGAGGAGAAGAGAGAGAGAGAGATGAGAGAGAGAGAGATGAGTGAGGGAGCGAGGAAAGGGAAATAACAATCACCAAGATATTGCAAAGTGGCAAGACACTTGGCAGCGTTTTTGTCCCCCTTGTTTGGGTCTTTTTGCGCTTTTGGTCTCCTCTTGTTAACAACCACAATATTAGAACAATAATGGGAACTGTTTATATGCAATGATCCAATGATAAAAAAAATGATTTGATTTTGTAGAAAGCCGATGCTGGGTGGTGCGGCTGCTGCTTCTTAACAAGAACAACAACAAAAACAGTAGTAGTAATAATTATAACAATAATGATAGTAATAGTAATGATAATAATAATAATAATGATGATAATAATGATGATGATAATAATAATAATAATGATAATAATAAAAGACCCAGACTATTTCCTACTGTGTTGGCATTAAAAAAGTGAAGGGTGAGCTCATCATTTATTCTCATCATACAGCCGGCAAATTCAGATTTCAGTAAATGCTGTATCAGCGATAATCACGCTGTGTTCGAATGAGCCAGGAGCAATGAACATTGATCATAATATAGAATAATGAATTAGACCTATATGGCCACTCGATTCATGGAATGTAAATAATGCATTTGACAAAACGCAAAACCCACGAGTAAAAGTATAGAATCTTACTGCTGTGGTTCCAAGTAATTCCGTAACTTTTAGACTCTTGTTCTCTGGAATATTTAGGGGAGCAGGGGGAGGAAAGGGGGGGGGGGGGGGGGGGGGTAATCTCTTTGACTAATGTTGTTATCGGGCTGGTTTGGATTTGAATTAGTATGAATTATATACCGACGGTTACACTGAGATTATCCATATGCCAGATCACAGGTATCCAGCGGAGCCCCAACACAAGAATAGTGCATTACACGCAGACATCGAGATCACATGTAAAGGCCGCCTTGTTTGCACATAGGGAAATAATTTTCAAGTGAGGAATGGCGTAAATGAAATCAAATATATTGAAACGTGAATAATGCGCTGACTGTCTGTTACTTTAATGTTTTGTTAGATCAGTCTGACGTATGAATAAGGACATTATCGATATGTCTGAAGTGCATCATTCTGATCATAATGGCTGTTGGCGCAGAAGGAAGTATTGTCGCAGAGTTGCCTTCGGTGTGGATACCAAAATGCTTTGGATACTTTCAAAGCAGCGTCAGGCTAAATGAAACCTTAACAGAATGAAGAATACCGGGGCCCATTCTCATATGGCTCCCATCCGACAGTTAAGCTGAGAGGCGTTCAACTCACGGACATTGAGAAACTTAAAGAACAAAGCGCCCTGGGGACCAGAACGACGGTCCTTTCCAACAAACGAGCTGTTTCAAGCAAGTCATGCTGTCACCACCACTCTTCCCCACTCCGAAGACTGGATCAGGACTGCGAGTGAGACAACGCCAGGTACGCGTTTCCAAGAGGCGAGTGGCGAGAAGGCTTGCTTGTTTTGGCGAAGGTTAGCATTTCAGAGCACAACTTCATGGCGAGCGGGGCTGGGAACCGGCGAGAATAGACCCTACTGTCTCCGGGCTCTCTTGCAAGCGATGGGGTCATGGCCAACAGTTGTTGATGTCCTGTGAACTGGTGGAAGGGAGTGACGTTCTCTGGATTTGATGCAGTAAACGGACTACACACTGACCTTTCACCAACAAGAAGAGCTTGCTGGATGATGGAGTCCCCACAGAATTTGATTTTGTGTTGCGCCTGTTTCTTTTAGTCCTCTCGCCTCTGGCATCCCTTGCCGCTAGGATAAGCAGGCCACCTGGCCAGCTATCGCATCAGTGAAACTCGTCTCATACCTATACCGCTTAAACACGCTTGCCCAAAGAAACAAACTGCTGCCGTCACTACCACCACCACGAGATGGCGAACGTAGGAACTCTCACAAAGAGGAGTGGTTGTGTGTGTGTGTGTGTGTGTGTGTGTGTGTGTGTGTGTGGTGTGTGTGTGTTGTGTTGTGTGTGTGTGTGTGTGGTGTGTGTGTGTGTGTGTGTGTGTGTGTGTGTGTGTGTGTGTGTGTGTGTGGTGTGTGAACAGACAAGCACATCTCGTCCATCATGCTTCAGTTCAACATAGATCGCATTATGAAAGAAATGTGTGCACCCTTCCTTCATTCCTTAACACATCTATGCCATTTAAATGGATCCACATGTCTTTTGAAGCTACCAACAAATACTCGACTAACTGTAAGGGGCAGGATTTGTGTGAATGCGCGCTCCTTCATTCTATATCCGATTTGTGTACACACATTTGTGGAGAAATACAAGCAAAACCGCACACGTACATACATTTTCCCTTTTGCACAAAGCTATAATAAGAAAGTTATACATACTTTGGCATAAATTCAGGTTCTCTCTCCAGTTCTTTCGACATTTCAGAGCCTATACTCCCCGCTACTGTTTCAGCATCACGCGCTAGAACTAGCAAGAGTTGTCGCTCTTTGGTCAGAGCACTCAAACACAATGGTTATTGACGGCAACCGCTCAAAAACTTCATCTTGAGTTTTTTGGTTGTTCGGGTGTGTGTGTGTGTGTGTGTGTGTGTGTGTGTGTGTGTGTGTGTGTGTGTGTGTGTGTGTTTTAAACGTACCTTTTTCATTTTTGTCGTATTGATCGTATTTTCGCCAAATTTGTGTACAAAATACGGCGAAATCGTATGGGTAAACGGGTCTGCATGAGCGCCTTCTGTAACCCCTCCCCCCCCCCCCCCCCCCCCCCCCCCCCCCCCCCCCCCCCCCCCCCTTGTCCAGAACCTGAGGTTTTCACCATGGAGGAGATTTCTTGCGCAGGCGACCGTTTTTCAATCCCACCGCGAAGGTAGCCAGGTTCCCGTCTTCGGGGGATGACGTCTCAACACGACACTGGCGTGCAGGTGCTTTAGTTCCGAGGCACCCATCCAGCACCCGACAGTCTGCTCTTCTCCCAAAGGTGGGAATGGGATTCAACAGGCATGCAAGATTCTTTTTTTTTATATGCAAGCGTCAACGCACGTGATCTCAGTTGTTAAATCGTCTTACCCGAAGAAAAGAGGGGCTCTGCAGTGTGCTTAGATGTGAACAGCGAAGAGATCATCTCTTCCAGCATGGATGCCTTCATTGGGAATCGAACCCAAGACTTCGGAGCACAAGTCTGACGGTTCAACCACTGGGCCAGCTAGGACCCCCCGCCCACACTTCCCGCCCCCGGCCCCTGTTTGTCTTTATGCCCACTGCTGTTAGTGGATTACTACTGCTCCTAAAAGTCACCACGTCTGCCACCGCCACTAGGGAGGATAATGATAACGGACAACGGCAACGACGTTGACGACGACAACAACGAGAACAACAGCAACAACGAGAACAACAATGATAACAGTATAATGATAAGATCAATAATAATAATAATATAGTAATGATAATATGATAATAGGAAAGAAACAAGAAAAAATATTATAGTAATAATAACAACGAAAATAATCATAATGATGTAATGATCATGATGAAAAAGGTGAAATAACAACAATAGCAATGGGAAACAATGCCAGTTACATCAGCAGTAAACAGATGCAGCAACAAAACCAAAACAATTATCATCATCAGCACCATGTTGACAATGATGCTGATAATGATCATAATAACGCTATCGTTATGATAATACCAATGATAAAGTACAGCAGCAACAAGGTGAAGGCCACTCCGGAGAAAAAAGAGATGTCCATGAACGTCAAATAGGACCCCCGGTGAAAAAAATAGCAATTTGACGTCATGCTGGATATTACGTAATCAAACCCATTGCAGCTTTCCTGTGTTTGGTACGATAGAGTTGCTCACAACGAACCGGGGTTTGTCATTTGGTTCGCATCGTACAAGAGATTTACGCCAAAATGTACAGACGATGTTCAGAAATCTGCAAGGGAAGTAATCTGTGTCAGAGCTCGCAACTTCAAGAGCTATGCTCCATCCTTCACGTTCAAAATCGGATCTAGGTTTCAGTTGTCCAAGCATTCTGTGATTCTTTTGCTTTCAACCCCTCTTTGCTACAAATATATGCAGTCCGGTTTGAAAATAATTGTTTCCACTGAACCAGAAGAACGCCCAGACTGTCTTTGTTCTAGAGTTATTGTTTGTGATTCTGAAGATGATTCCAATCTATCGAGGTTTTTACTGAACCTTTGGTAACAGTCACGATGGCAGCCTTATTCTGGCCGTAAATCATCTGGAACGCAGTTGCAAGCATCTTCCATCCAATATGGAGAATCCAGTTGGCTGCAATAGTCTTTTCTTGCAAATGCCTTGAAGTTTTATCAGTCTATTCTGAGGTCATTTGCAGCTAGAGAGGTGAACAATTATCTCTTGTTAGAATCGCTGAAATGAATGACACGCACTTCACCCAACAGGCCGTCTTCATGTTTTTGCTTTCTTGCCGCTATGTTTAGCTGATCATCACACCAGGATTCATTCACCTGCACTCAAACACACACACACACACACACACCACACACACACACACACACACACACACACACACACACACACAACAAAGAGCATTAGTAATACAAATCAAACCATTTTTTGGTTAAGACGCAAATGCACGCGATTTCTAAGTAGTAGTGTTATTATCATACATGTACATATCAAATGTAGAAATTCGTTATTTATTAAAGATAATCACAACATCTAGAACAACAAATTATATTGTATTACTTTTGTATTTCACTACAGTATAATCACTTTATTTTACAGCGATGCTTGTTGCAAATAACAACAATTTTGTTCTGTTTAAAGCATGTTGTCTCGTTTTTGTCGAAATCGCAGATTTAGGGGGTATAGGAGATAAGTTTGATTTGTACCTATAAAAAACGGAACTAGGAAGCTCTAATTGCTTCTGAATGACCCAAAGGCATTGGTGTATATGAAAACAAACCACCCAAAGCCCTGCTTTCTATTATTTTCAATGAATCGCAGATGACATACAGTCAGTATTGTAAAAATGACGGTTTCCGTAGATAGCGCACAGCTGAAGCCAAGATATACTATACTGGACCACACAAAAGGCTTTTTTTTAAAGACGGCAAGTCATTGATTTAGTTACCAAAGTAACAGAAACGTGAATTTCTGGTCATTCACATGAGCTACATTTGACTTAAATTGATGATTGTGGTCAGCATAAAAGGGGGGAGTACTCTTAAATCAAGGGCCATAACTCATAGTCCAAATGAGTTATTTTCTCGGGAACAACCAGAAACGTGTTCAGTGGTCCCTACGGTACATTGCGGGTCCACTTAGGTTAAGTCCTAGGAGGGGGGGGAGGGGGGGTGGGGATGGTGAGCATGGTTTTGTTTGGCAACTAAGAGTGTTTAGACTTGCTGGATGTGAGACACACGCCAGCAGAATCTTGTTCAGAGATGTCCCACCAGATGAGATCTTTGAATTTCTGAAAGAGATTAACATTTTTCACCAGATCTAAGATTTTTACAGAAGAAAGATTTTAAACAAAATTTCCGATGTGTTTTTAGATGTAAAGGGTTGTGTGAAGAGCGGGTTTTTTGTTGTTGTTGTTGTTGTTGAATGACCTGTGAATTGATTTAAGGTAATGGCCCTGATATGGCCCTTTATAAGCAACCCTATTTTACTTTACCTTACCTTACCTTACCTTACCTTATCTTACCTGAGCTCGCGTTTAGCGAGAGTGACCTCTGACATTTCATGAGAGACAGATGGCGCTGGTGGGCACGGCCAAAGCAGCTTGGCCGTAACAGTCAGCTTGACGGGTTCAGAGAGAGAGAGAGAGAGAGAGAGAGAGAGAGAGGAGAGAGCAAAACGTCAAAATATGGATATGTGAAACAGTGCGCCCGCCACGCAGACAGTCGGGTTTACTCCGATCGTGTTCCTCGCGTGCGCTTCGAATCAAATAATTTGACTCCTTGATACATAATTGAGGGGACAAAAAAAAAAAGTAAGTCAGTTGCAGTGGGAAGTCTGACGGGCGTCCTCTTCCCCTGACTCTCCTCCCCCCGCCCTCCTCAGCCCCCTCCCCTCTCTTCCCCTCCCCTTCCTTCCCATAAACAGGTCTATTGACTAGTTCGTCTCTGTACGACGTATGGTGAAAATAGGTTCGGTCGTTTTGCGGTCGGTTGACCTATAAGCAAGGTTATCTCTCTTTGCGCTATCCTGCTAATGTAGACAGACTGACAGACAGACTGACAGATGAGATGCGAGCGAAACCCAATTCCC
>JADBJO010013400.1:12500-27500 GCA_016801955.1 Conus betulinus | reverse complement strand
TTGCGAAGAAGCTGTAGTGTCGACGAAGATCAAATGCAAAGAATACATTAAAGACAGAGGGGAAGAAAATCACATAGAAATGAAAGGAACGAAAGGCACACTCTAACAGGTTTTCAAAAGCAAAGAAGCTATTCCAGTCATCCGTCTGTGCAAAAGAAGTTTCTTGTCATAAAGACCTTCGAAAAGTATGAACAAACAAACAAAAAACAGTCCGAATACGCAAAGAGAGCCACAAAGATATCCTCGTTATCCACCATTGGTTTCTTATACAACAAATTTTTTTTTTTAAAAAAAAAAAAAAAGGGGGGGGGGGGGACTTAGGTAAATATTGATTCATTGGCAAAGGCATCTTATACAGATACCATTTCAAATTGGGAAGGAAACAGCGAAATTCGACTTTGACCACACTGATGCGATAAAAGGTGATCGACCATACATCTTATCATATTCAGCTTACATGCCTTTGGAAGACAAATATCCCAAGCATCTAAAGGCGTTTACAGATGGTCACTAAAAATTAATTAAAGAGGCCGGGTCTGTTTTGTTATTCTATCACAAAATGTTGTTATGCTGTGCATAGTTATGCGGGGATTGTCTTCGTTTTGTGACAAGCTCCTGACATAACATTATCAGTCTCCAAAATCTTCCGAAGTCGGAGCGTGGCTGCCCATGTGGCGGGGTAATCAAAAACAGTCACACACATAATGTTCTCATCCCCATCTGATGTATTTGTACCATAGTGTTCAAGTACTTCGGCTGTTCGGATGATCCCTATAGTCTTTTAGCCAGGGTACGACGACGACAACAACAGCAGCAACAACAACTGAAAGTAGAGAAATCATATTTGGTTGGAAATTATAGATCTATATATTCGTTTCTGGAATGATAGCTATATTTATTAATGGTTTTGACTTACCTAACTGACTTATCACAGTCAATTTTTCAGATGTTCTGCGTAGATTCGTAGCCCGTATTACAAGCCATAAAGTTGTGCAAATGGAGCTCAGATAATTCAATTTCAGAGGATTTTTTTTTGTTTCGCATAATTCATATTTTGATATGTAAAGAAACTGACTTAACTAATTTTCTTTTTATTCCTTCACACTGTGAAATGTGAGTTGTGGACACGCTGACGGATGTTCGAAAAAAAAATTCTGGAAGTGAAATGTGTGCACAAGTTTCTGTATCCTTCGCTTCACAGGAGAGTCAGTAAATGTTAAGACAAATGGCTTTGGACCGTTTTGGAAATGGTCACAACAATCATAATTCTCACTTTAAAACACAAATAATCGACTTTTCTGCAATGATTATGTCAAAGGCGTTCAACTCCCTGATACATATCAATACAGAAATCTCGTTTCAACGTTTTATCGACGAAAATTCGAGGCTCTCGGAACCAGATATTAAGCTTCAGCACAATGTTTACGTGGCTTAAAAAAAATATATATATATATAAAGATGTCACACTTGAATGTGTTCTTCTCAAGACACACCGTGTTTATCAGGCATATGTGTAACTGATGTTTTTTTCCCTTACACTAATCTTGCGTTTAAAGTTAACTTTTGTTTAACATGTAGTCCGGTTAGGTATCTACTTTAATATGATGTTGGCGGTCTTTCTGTCACATGTACACACCCACACCTGCACACACACATAAACATATGCACGCATGTAAACACACACACACACACAACACACACACACACACACACACACACACACACACACACACACACACACACGCTGTCTCTCTCTCTCTCTCTCTCTCTCTCTCCTCTCTCCTCTCTCTCTCTTCTCTCGCTCTCTCTCTTTCTCTCTCTCTCTCTCTCTCTTGTCTAGTATCACATGATTTTATGAAAAGACCTGAAATGAAAGTACACCACCTCTACTACTACATTACACCACACACACACAACACACACAACACAACCACTACTCTCTCTCTCTCTCTCTCTCACACTCTCTCTCCACACTCCTCCTCTTTCTCACACTCTCTCTTCTCATCTCTCTCTCTCTCCTGTCCCTCCTCTCTCTACTACTATTCCACTCTACTTCTCCCATCTCTCTCTCCTCTCATCCTCTCTCTCTCTCGTCCCTCTCCACTCTCTCTCGTCTCTCTTCTTCTCTCTCTCTCCCTCCACTCCCTCTCCTCTCCACCTCTCTCTCTCTCGACGTCTCGTCTCCTCTCCTCCGTCCACCTCTCTCGGCCGGTTTTCCACCCTCCACTCCCTCCTCCTTTTCTTTCTTCCTTCCAGTTTGCCCCTATTTCCTTCTCCCTTTCCTCCCTCTCGTCAACTCATGTTCCACCGTGTGTACAGGCTGGAGCGCTCTCACCTTCCTCATTGTCTCAGCGGTGAAAGACGACGTGAAGTACAAAGGAAGCGAGCAGCGCCACGACTGAGGAAAAAACCTCATCAGTGTTCACAGCTGGTCTAGGGGATCGGCGATGCTGCTTCATTTCATTGCACTCCTCAGCTCGATACCATGTGTCAACATTCACAAAAGCACCGCAGGCAAGAACGACGATCTGGATGTCGTAAACGAAGTCATCAGAGTGCCATGGCTTTTGCCTCTTTGTGTGGGGCAGGGGACGAGCCAATCATCGGCCACCACGACCCGGGGATGCCACAAAAGGAGATGCCAGTCACCTGCCAACGTCGGAAGAAAGGGGGAAATGATGCGTGTGTGTTTTTTTTTTCCCCTCCACGCCGTGAAAGGGAACCTGGGCGGCTTTCTGGCGTGGAATGTAGACAAAGGTGGGTGACGTTCGTCCCTGGAAGAATGGGACGTTATTGTGTGTGTTTGTTGTTGCAAAGGAACGTGGGCAGGGAGGAGGTTGTGCTGGTTTATAAGGTTCGCCGCAGCAGGTCGTCTGGGTTTTGGTGGACTTTGTCCAGAGAGTGAGACCTCCTGTATCAGATCCCCTCGTTTTGTGATGTAAGTATATGTGTCTGTTCGCCCTGCAAGGTAAGGTGAGGTAATGCTGCTTGTAGCCCAGCCGACCGCAGAGGGCCGATCAGAACTGTAACCATTTTGACCTCAACTCAAAAGTCGTAAAGAAAAAAAATAGAAAAAAAAGCCTAATTTACAGAACCCTTTTTAAATTACGCCTTCTAAAAACACACTAGAAATTTTGTTTAAAATCTTACTTCTGTAAAATCTTAGATCAGATGAAAAAATGTGTTTTGTCTTGTGACTCGTTTGTCCACATTTCTCTTGGCGGTTCGCTAACATTTATTTAAGATTTGTTTAGATTTTCGCCTGCAGTCGTCTCACTTTGCAACCAGATGAAAAATGTTAATGTCCCTCGGAAACCCCCAAAGATCACATCAGGACATCTCTGAACAAGGTTTCTATGGGGTCTGTTGTATAATGTTTATGTCTCACGTCGTGCAAGTCCCAACGCAACAGATAATAATTATGCTTCACTGTGGGTTGTGCATCACTCGGAATGCATCACGGAGCTTCGTCACCTTTTAAAAGATGAGAATGGTTGTAAAAGGAATGGCCTGTGCGCAGACGGCATAAAACTGTCTTAACGGCCCGCCTCGGGAACATGGTGAAAAGTCTTTCAGGTTTGGACGGATTTTGAATGGTTTGTTATCCGTCTCTGCGAGTTCCATTCCCCTTGCCAGAGGTCCGTGTGCATAGGAGGCAATGTGTTGTGTGGAGGGCTTGCTGGTGTCCCTATTCGCTATGTTGTTCTAGGCAATGGTTCTTGCTCTTCTTCATGCTAGCTTGGTGAAGTGTCGCTTTAACGGTGTCACAGAAGCAAGAAGCTGTGATCTTACACACATGCACACACACTCGCGCACACACACACACACACACACACACACACACACACACACACACACACACACACACACACACACACACACAGCAATGAGCTCAGACATATCTGCAGATCAACTAAATAATCATTTTGCAACCATAGCAGATAGAATCAGATTAAATGATAAATCTAGTGAAAATGATCTCAAGTATTTAGAACAATGCATCCATTCTAAGGATATTCGTGTTCCATTTAGTCTGAAACCCATGACCGTGTTAGATGTTAGTAAAGCCTTGTCTACTTCAACCCAATCAAATACTCGTGATTTAGATGGTATCGAGACAAAAATACTTAAGTTGTCATGTCCTGTTATCACAGATGCTTGACATATTTATACAATTTATGCATAGATAAACAAACTTTTCCTCTAAGATTTAAGGATGCTAAAGTTATTCCTCTGTATAAAGCCGGGGATTCTTCAAACCCATCAAATCACAGACCGATATCCATTTTATCAGCCATAGCAAAACCGATCGAAAAACACATGCATAAGTCTCTGTATTCTTATTTCGCTGATAACAAACTTCTCCACGAAAGTCAGTCGGGCTTTCGAAAACATCATTCTTGCCACACAGCCCTCATACAGCTTATGGACAGTCTTCTTTGCAGCATAAACGAGAATCAATTTGCAGGTATTCTCTTCGTAGACTTTGAAAAAGCGTTTGATGTCATCAAGCATCTTTGTTGTGCCGTAAACTTGAACTTTACAAACTGACTCCAGAATTTATGTCTTATTTCATCTTTTTTTATGTGACCCAAAAACAGTTAGTAGCCGTAGCTGACAAATTGTCAACATTTATGCCTGTCAAATATGGTGTACCACCAGGTTCTGTGCTAGGACCTCTTTTGTTTACTATTTACGTTAATGATTTGCCTTGTTTGGTTACATGTAAATGCGAAATGTTTGCAGATGATACATCTCTTCACGAAAACGACTCTGATGCCTATGAATTAACAATAAGCTTCAAGCAGATATCGATAAACTTGCTGAATGGACACAACTAAACCATATGTCTTTAAATGCTATTAAAAAAAAGTGCATGTACGTGTCTACAAGACAAAAACGATAAAAAAAAAAATGAAATCAAATTTTCTTTCAGCCTTTACTCATATCCAACAATAAAGTTGAGGAAGTCAGTTCACACAAAACACTAGGTGTCATTATTGACAAAGATTTACCTTGGACTGAACATATAACATTCTTAGCAAAACTCCTTTCAAAAAAAATATTTCAGTTGTCTCGAATAACAAAAAATTTCCTCGATGGCCACTCTCTCGAAAACTTTTTTTTCTGTGCACGTATTTTGTCATTAATTATGCATCAAATCCTTTGGGACAACTGTAGTGAACATAATTTAAAATTAATTCATCGTCTGTACAAACGAGCATTGAAATTAGTATAGTTAAAATCGAGCTCACTAACTGATGAAGATTACAAACAACTCGAAATGTTAACCTTCGCAAACAGACTCTTTTTCAATAAAGCCCTTTGTATGCATAACGTTATTAATGGAACAGCTCCCCAAAAGATTACAGAAACATTCAGAGTCAATTGCCATAGACATAATCATTTATTGTCCATTACTAGACCACGCAACAATTTATACAAATCCAGTTTTGTATATTAAGGTGCAAATCTGTGGAATAAACTCACAAAACCCATAAAAAAAATATGAAAAAATAAATACACATTTAAGAAAAAATTGAAAGATGATCTCCTGAATCGTTAAACACATATCATACTGAAAAATGTCCATCCTGTGCAGAAAAAAAAAATACGTTAGTAAAAATACACACTTCGTGAATGTAACCAAAAGGGCAGCAATGAGCATTGATACCTTTTACGTGACGGAAGTGAATGGAAGTGAGGGGGGAAAGGGGGGGGGGGGGGGGGGGGCAGGGGGGAAAGAGGGGAGGGGGTAAGACGGTATGTTTACTTTTCTTTTGATGAAAAGTATTGTACACGATTTGATTTTTTTTTTTTTTTTTTTTTTTTTTTTTTTTTTTGTTCTTTTTTTCATAGATGGCTTGATGCTGCTTATTCAATGTTTTCCATCTCTAAATATAATTTTGACTTGACTTGACTTGACTTGACATACTCACACACACGCGCGCACACACACACACACACACACACACACACACACACACACACACACACACACACACACACACACTCACTCACACGCTCGCACGCACGCACGCACGCACGCGCGCACACACACACACACACACGCACACACACACACACACACACACACACACACACACACACACACACACACACACACACACACACACACAGAGTGTCGGGTGCAAACTGGACTCTGCACACTGCACAGAGTCGACTGCCAAACATTTCTATTCGACAGTTCTCTGATAGCACCATGCTCTCCCAAAGTCTCATTTCTGAACCCATGTAGAGGTCGCTATGTTGAAACAGCTATATATGTAAAATGCTCATTCCTTGCTGGTTCACCCGTTGTGTCTCTGAGGGCAGTTGACGGTTTCCATGACAAACGTAATTCTGATTTTAATTCACAGGCTCACGCTCACGCTCACGCACGCGCGCTCGCGCGCGCGCGTGCACGCACGCAGGCACACACACACACACACACACACACACACACACACACACACACACACACACACACACACGCATACACATACGCACAAACACACACACGCGCGCGTGCGCGCAGACACACACGCACGCACGCACGCACGCACGCACGCACGCACGCACGCACGCACGCACACGCGCACACACACACACACACACACACACACACACACTCACGCACGCACGCACGCACGCACGCATACACGCACGCACACACACACACACACACACACACACACACACACACACACACACACACACACACACACTCGCACACACCCTTGGACACTGAACGCCCCGATCCCTGTGTTGCAGCAGATCGACCCAGTAAACCAAGCAACCATGAAGATCGTGTGTTTGCTACTGCTGGCTTTCTGCACCGTGTCCTTCGGTGAGTACACTCCCTGCTGCGCCCTGTCCCCTCCCTCTGTCTCTTCTTTCCCCCTCCCTCTGTCTCTTCTTTCCCCTCCCTCTGTCTCTTCTTTCCCCTCCTTCTGTCTCTTCTGCCCTCCCTCTGTCTCTTCTTTCCCCTCCCTCTGTCTCTTCTTTCCCCTCCCTCTGTCTCTTCTTTCCCCTCCTTCTGTCTCTTCTGCCCTCCCTCTGTCTCTTCTTTCCCCTGCCTCTGTCTCTTCTTTCCCCTCCCTCTGTCTCTCTTCTTTCCCCTCCCTCTGTCTCTTCTTTCCTCTCCCTCTGTCTCTTCTGCCCTCTCCCTCTGTCTCTTCTTTCCCCTCCCTCTGTCTCTTCTTCTCCCCCTCCTCTGTCTCTTCTGCCCTCCCTCTGTCTCTTCTTTCCCCTCCCTCTGTCTCTTCTTTCCCCTCCCTCTGTCTCTCTTTCTTTCCTCTCCTCTGTCTCTTCTGCCCTCTCCCTCTGTCTCTTCTTTCCCCTCCCTCTGTCTCTTCTTTCCCCTCCCTCTGTCTCTTCTGCCCTCTCCCTCTGTCTATTCTTTCCTCTCCCTGTGTCTCTTCTGCTCTCTCTCCCTCTGTCTCTTCTTTCCTCTCCCTCTGTCTCTTCTGCCCTCTCCCTCTGTTTCTTCTTTCCCTCCCCCTCTGTTCTTCTGTCCTCTCCCTCTGTCTCTTCTTTCCCCTCCCTCTGTCTCTTCTTTCCCCTCCCTCTGTGTCTTCTTTCCCCTCCCTCTCTCTCTCTTCTTTCCCCTCCCTCTGTGTCTTCTTTCCCTCCCTCTGTCTCTTCTGCCCTCTCCCTCTGTTTCTTCTTTCCCCTCCCTCTGTCTCTTCTTTCCCCTCCCTCTGTCTCTTCTGCCTGCCCTCTCCTGTGTCTCTTCTGCCCTCTCCCTGTGTCTCTTATGCTCTCCCTCTCTCTCTCTTCTTTCCCCTCCCTCTGTCTCTTCTGCCCTCTCCCTCTCTGTCTCTTCTGCCCTCTCCCTCGTTCTCTTTCTGCCCTCTCCCTCTGTCTCTTCTGCCCTCTCCCTCATTCTCTTCTGCCCTCCCTCTGTCTCTTCTTTCCCCTCCCTCTGTCTCTTCTGTCCGCTCCCTCTGTCTCTTCTGCCCTCTCCCTCTGTCTCTTCTCCCCTCTGTCTCTCTTTTCCTCTCCCTCTGTCTCTTCTTTCCCCTCCCTCTTCTCTTCTTCTCCCTCTGTCTCTTCTTTCCCCTCCCTCTGTCTCTTCTTTCCCCTCCCTGTCTGTTCTTTCCCCTCTTCTTTCCTCTCCCTCTGTCTCTTCTTTCTCTCTTCTCTGTCTCCCCTCTGTCTCTTCTTTCCTCTCTCTCTTCTCTCTTTCTCTTTCCCCTGTCTCTTCTTTGTCTTCTCTTTCCCCTCCCTCTGTCTCTTCTTTCTCTCCCTCCCTCTGTCTCTTCTTTCCCCTCCCTCTGTCTCTTCTTTCCCCTCCCTCTGTCTCTTCTGCCCTCTCCCTCTGTCTCTTCTTTCCCCTCCCTCTGTCTCTTCTTCTTTCCCTCCCTCTGTCTCTTCTGCCTTCTCCCTCTCTGTCTTCTTCTTTCCCCTCCCTCTGTCTCTTCTTTCCCCTCCCTCTGTCTCTTCTTCTGCCCTCTCCCTCTGTCTCTTCTTCTTTCCCCTCCCTCTGTCTCTTCTTTCCCCTCCCTCTGTCTCTTCTGCTTCTCTTTCTGCCTTTCCCCTCCTCTGTCTCTTCTTTCCCCTCCCTCTGTCTCTTCTTTCCCCTCCCTCTGTCTCTTCTTCTCCCCCCTCCCTCTGTCTCTTCTTTCCCCTCCCTCTGTCTCTTCTTGCCCTCTCCCTCTGTCTCTTCTTTCCGCTCCCCTCTGTCTCTCTTTCCCCCCTCCCTCTGTCTCTCTTTCCTCTCCCTCTGTCTCTTTCTTTCTCTCTCTCTCTCTCTCTCTTTCTTTCCCCTCCTCTCTCTCTCTTTCCCCCTCCCTCTGTCTCTTCTTTCCCTCCCTCTCTCTCTTCTTTCCCCTCCCTCTGTCTCTTCTTTCCCTCCTCCTCTCTCTCTTTTCCCCTCCCTCTGTCTCTTCTTTCCCCTCCCTCTGTCTCTCTTTCCCCTTCTTCCCCCCTCCCTCTGTCTCTTCTTTCCCCTCCCTCTGTCTCTTCTTTCCCCTCCCTCTGTCTCTCTTCCCCTCCCTCTGTCTCTTCTTTCCCCTCCCTCTGTCTCTTTCTTCCCCTCCCTCTGTCTTTTCTTTCCCCTCCCTCTGTCTCTTCTTTCCCCTCCCTCTGTCTCTTCTTTCCCCTCCCTCTGTCTCTTCTTTCCCCTCCCTCTGTCTTTTTCTTTCCCCTCCCTCTGTCTCTTCTTTCCTTTCCCTCTGTCTCTTCTGCCCTCTCCCATTCTCTTCTGCCTTCTGCTCTCCCTCTGTCTCTTCTCTTCTGCCCTCTCCCCTCGGTCTCTTCTGCCCTCTCCCTCATTCTCTTCTGCCCTCTCCTCTCCCTCATTCTCTTCTGCCCTCTCCCTCGGTCTCTCTCCCTGCCCTCTCCCTCTGTCTCTTCTTTCCCCTCCCTCTGTCTCTTCTTTTTCCTCTCCCCTCTGTCTCTTCTACCCTCTCCCTCTGTCTCTTGTGCCTTCTCCCCCTGTCTCTTTCTGCCCTCTCTTCTGCACTCTGTCCACCGTCTGCCCTCTCTCCCTGCCCTTAATCTCTTTCTCTTCAAATCATGTTCACAGTAGCAAACTAATGACCACGTGGTGGTGGATGATTGTGATGATGCCAGTGACCTGTCTCGGAAGAGATCTGGAAGACGATGAGATAGTGAAACAAGTGTCCTTTGAGGACAGTGAAACAAGCACCGTCCTTGAAAAGAAACGTTCTTGGTTCCGCAAGACAATCCGGACAAACAGATGACAAGACAAAACACGACGCCTTTCGACCTCTTAGGTCTTCTTCAGATCAAACAGAGAACGTTCAGGACAATGAACACGAAGAATTAGCTGTCTTAACGTCTTCCAGATCGTGATTTTCCCCCCCCTTGGTTTTCATTGTCCTGAATGGTTTTTGTTTAACCTGAAGAAGACCTAAGAGGTCGAAACGCATCGTGTTCTTTCCCTGTAATCTGTTTGTCCGGATTGTCTTGCGGAACCAATAACGTTTCTCTTTAATTTTTATTTCCATTTCCGCCTACAGTCACCTCCCTTTGAAACTATCGTCCTTGAAAATAGTGAAACAAGCGTCCTCCCTGAAGATAGCGAAACAAACATCCCCCATGAAGATAGTGAAACAAACATCCCCCATGAAGATAGCGAAACAAACATCCTCCTTGAAGATAGCGAAACTAACATCCCCCTTGAAGATAGTGAAACAAACATCCCCCATGAAGATAGCGAAACAAACATCGTCCTTGAAGATAGCGAAACAGATATCCCCCATGAAGATAGTGAAAACAAACATCCTCCTTAAATATAGCGAAACAAACATTCCCCATGAAGATAGCGAAAGAAACATCCTCATTGAAGAAAGCGAAACAAACATCCTCCTTGAAGACAGCGAAACAAACATTCCCTATGAAGATAGAGAAAGAAAGATCCCCCATGCAGATAGCGAAACAAACATCCTCTTTGAAGACAACGAAACAAACATCCCCCATGAAGATAGCGAAACAAACATCCCCCATGAAGATAGCGAAACAAACATGCCCCATGAAGATAGCGAAACAAACATTCCCATGAAGATAGCGAAACAAACATACCCCATGAAGATAACGAAGCAAACATACCCCATGAAGATAGCGAAACAAAACATCCTCCCTGAAGACAGCGAAACAAACATCCTCCTTAAAGATAGCGAAACAAACATTCCCTATGAAGATAGCGAAAGAAAGATCCCCCATGCAGATAGCGAAAAAAACATCCTCTTTGAAGACAGCGAAACAAACGTCCTCCTTGAGATAGCGAAACAAACATCCGCCATGAAGATAGCGAAACAAACATCCGCCATGAAAATAGCGAAACAAACATCCGCCATGAAGATAGCGAAACAAACGTCCCTCATGAAGATAGCGAAACAAACACCCCCCATGAAGATAGCGAAACAAACATCCTCCTTGAAGATAGCGAAACAAACATTCCCTATGACGATAGCGAAACAAATATTCCCTATGAAGATAGCGAAACAAACATCTCCCATGAAGATAGCAAAAGAAACATCTCCCATGAAGATAGCGAAACAAACATCCTCTTTGAAGATAGCGAAACACAACATCCTCCTTGAAGATAGCGCAACAGAGATCCCCCATGAAGATAGCGAAACAAACATCCACCATGAAGATAGCGAAACAAACATCCTCCATGAAGATAGTGAAACAAACATCCTCCATGAAGATAGTGAAACAAACATCCTCCATATTTTTTCTCAAAAGGAGACCAAAAATGCCACGGAAGGCAGTTAGACCCAATTCTCATCTTTCTTTTTTTTTTCAGGCCTCTAACTAAACTTCCAGAACTGTTGTTTTCAAAACGCGTGGCTCAGTGGCAAGTATAACAGTGGTCTGAATAATACATATATAGCTCTGAAGAGCATGAAATGGAATTCTTCCAGGTTACAAAGTTCAAGACTTTGGTTCATCAAGGATGTTACACAGGTAACGGAAATAAGTGCAGGTGATAAATTCATCAGTGTGAGATTTCTTTAACTTTTGTCGTGCTTCCTGGGTCTTCCATGACCCAGTAACTCGATAAAAAAACATCGTATCTTATGAACGGATAGAGCTATGCTCCCGACATCTTAGGAGTTTCTCAACGATCTTAATTGCCGTTGGTCACTGATGTTTCATTTAAGGACACAATCAAATATCAGCGTAATTAGTCGCGATTCCCCCAGGACCTATACATTTTAATGGGTCGCACATGACCCACGCCATCGGGTGAAGAATAAGTTGCTGAACCACCCTTTATCAAGTGTGGGTCTTACAAGACCCACGCGGTCTGAATAGGGATAAGCAACAGGAAAAGCCTCTACAAAATGTGTGGGTCTTGGGCGGCCCGCATGATCGGGTCTGTGTAGTCGAAAACGTCATTAAGCGTGGAGGGCATTGCCACAAAGAACTATCAGGACGGATGACGGTACTAAAATCACAAATTATGAACTAATTTGTCTCCGGATGTTACTTCCTAATCTGCTAGATCTGTACATTAAACTATTATCAAACAATCATAGAAAAAAAAAGTGCTATTCGCGCGAAGAAAAAGAAAATATAACGCAAAATGCAGAGAATTGCTCAGCGCACGGTACTTAAAAGGGGAGAAAGGTATACCTTTTATTGAAACACCTGCTCATGTCCCAAAACTAGCGTGAGTAAGAAAGATCAGTATACAAATCCTAATGGATGCAAGAAACGAGTACTGGTCAGGACTCTCAAGACGGCACGGATAACATTTCAGCATATCTAAATTTGACAAGAAAATGGAAATAAAAGAGGGGCGTAAACTTTCAGGTGATCCGATACTTCATGATGAAAGATCTGGAATTATTCACATACGTGTTATGAATATAAACTGGCATACAAATCATGTTTTGGGATGAACAGACGTATACAGCCTTCTATCAAGAATACGAGTGAAAACAACACTTCTGGATGTTCCCAAGCCGATTGCGATCAGTCAAAGAATACCAAAAGAAAAAAAAAAGAAAAAGAGAAAAAAGAGAGCAAACATCGCTGGAGACAAAATCAGTGATTCTGCTGAAGCTGATGAATTCGTAACTGGCGTAATGAAAGAACTCATGGCGTATTATAATACAATACAATATTTTACAAAAGAGTGGGTAAGGGTGGGGGGGGGGGGGGGAGTACACCAAATCAACAGGAACTGGAATGGTCAAAACAAAAACAGATATATATATATATATATATATATATATATATATATATATATATATAATGCTTTTAAGTTTCAGTTTAAAAATAACATTTATACAAATATTGGTTTACTCAAGATCCGATGAGCGTAATTTTTGTTTGGAAAAAAATGTGCTGTTAATAAGAAAAAAAAGCAAACCAAACCCTGTTAACCAAATACTGAGGAATACGCCCGCAATATAGAAAAAAAATGGATACTGAGGAATACGCCCGCAATATAGAAAAAAAAAACTGGATTTCCAGCGAAAGGAACTTCAATATTTAGCGCTGTGTCCAATTGGAGACAGCTGAATTTCGTTCCCCTTGCACTGAAGGTTCTTCTTCTCCATGTTTCCATCAAACTCATACAATGAATTGGACATGATCTGCGTAGAGTTCACACCTAATGTTTGAAAGACGAAAGGTTCATTTCATATGCAACGTACGTGGAGGAGATAAACTTATTCTCTGTGATGCAGATTGAATACGGGAAAGACATTGAAACAGAGGAAAGACGAACAAAAAAAAAAGGGACAAAAACGAAAGTAAAATGGCCACATCAGAGAACTGCACAATGGTTCAGAGAGAAAAAGACGAACAAAAAGGAGACCAGAACTAAAACGGCAGCATTAGAATTTTGTTTGCGATCACTTTCCCCGTGACGTGCCTCTGAACACAGTTCATGATAGTATGTTGTTTGTTCGTTTGTTTTTGTTGGGACATCGAAAATGTTAAGTCAGTACCAAGGGCACGTAGATTCTAGCAAATTATCATCTTCTTTTCTTTGTGCCGCAAACACATTTTTCGTGCGCTTTATTCACTGGCCTATGCACAATGGATTCAGAGGGGTAACATGTCCTTAGAAGACTCGTGGTATATTCGAACTGTTTTGTTTTTTTTTCAATTGGTGCCTTAGCTTAAATTTGAATGTTGGTTTTCCAGATTTGGCATGATCTGTTCTGTGCTTGTAAAAATGTTGGTTTTACCATAAAAATGATGTCGGCGATAGCATAACATTGAACTTGTTTCAGTTCCTTGACATTGGCTTACATGTTGGTATTTACAGACAAGTTATGTTACTGTTCGTGTTCTAGAGACTGATGTAGTTCATAAGCACTATAAGCATTAGCTTGTTGATGTTCATATTCTCACTTTTTTGTAAAGCTACGTGACTGTAAAGTGGAAAATAAAAATTTGTTTAAACCAGATGAGGATAAAGCTGGTTGAAAGTGACAGAGTTGTCTCTGTCTGCTTCTGGTCAACAGTGAAAGTTAACAGTGAGGTGAGGATAAAGCTGGTTAGAAGTGACAGAGGTTACCTTGATCTGCCTCTGGGTGTCAACAGTGAAAGTTAATAGTGAGATGAAGATAAAGCTAGTTAGAAGTGACAGAGGCTTCCTTGGTCTGCCTCTGGTCAACAGTGAAAGTTAACAGTGAGGTGAGGATAAAGCTGGTTAGAAGTGACAGAGTTTACCTTGATCTGCCTCTGGTCAACAGTGAAAGTTAATAGTGAGATGAAGATAAAGCTAGTTAGAAGTGACAGAGGCTTCCTTGGTCTGCCTCTGGTCAACAGTGAAAGTTAACAGTGAGAGTGAGGATAAAGCTGGTTAGCAGTGACAGAGGTTTCCTTGGACTGCCTCTGGTCAACAGTGTCATGAGATGGTTCTGGAGGTCTGACGTCACTCAGTGCAGTGTTTTTTATGTTTGTAGTTCATGGGAAGAGGACAAGAAATACAGACGTGTGTGTGTGCGTGCGTGTGTGCGTGCGTGCGTGTGTGTATGTATGTGTGTGTGCTTGTTGTTTGTTGTTGTTGTTGTTGCTGCTGCTGCTGCTACTGACACTGTTGCTGAAGCTGATAGTCCAAGGGCCACACCACCAAAAAAAAGGCCTAGAAAATAAAAGTGTTGGCTAGGACCCCGCATTGAAAATTTTTGATTGATTTGGAAAGAGGGTCAGTAGTGTATTACTTTTTGACATACTAGAACTTTGAACTCACTTTTGACATACTAGAACTTTGAACTCAGTCTAGTTTGTGAGAAATATGCATGTAAAAGTGATACTTTCAATCAAAAAGACAAGTATTTTTTAAACAAGCAAAATCTGAAAAAAATGTCATGTGACATACTCCAAACCAACTTTCAGACACCTCAGGTAATAAAATAATGTAAGGTCTGAGGTATTGGGTTCATAACAGGCACAAAAAAATGCAAAAAAAAAACATAAAAGATAGTTTTTCAATTTACCCGATTCTGAGAAAGAATTATGTCCCTTAACTGAACTGATGCAGTCCTTATGTACACATAA
>JADBJO010013400.1:5000-7500 GCA_016801955.1 Conus betulinus | reverse complement strand
TGTCTCCGCCTGCGTGAATGTCTTCTTTTTCATCTGTCCGTGTCTCAGCCCACGTGAATGTCTCTCTTTTCATCTGTCCGTGTCTCAGCCCAGGCGAATGTCTTCTTTTTCATCTGTCCGTGTCTCAGCCTACGTGAATGTCTTTTTCATCTGTCCCTTTCTCAGCCTACGTGAATGTCTTTCTTTTGTCCATGTCTCAGCCTACGTGAATGTCTTTTTCTTTTGTCCCTGTCTCAGCCTAAGTGAATATCTTTTTCTCTCTGTCCCTGTCTCAGCCTAAGTGAATATCTTTTTCTTCTGTCCCTGTCTCAGCCTAAGTGAATGTCTTTTTCTTTTGTCCCCGTCTCAGCCTAAGTGAATGTCTTTTTCTTCTGTCCCTGTCACAGCCTATGTACTTGTATCTGCATGCCTGTCTGCAAGCCGTTTTTTTAGTGTGTGTGTGTCTCTTTTTCTTTGTCGGTGTGTCGTCCTGTGTGCATGTCCTTCAGTCCCTTTCTTCTATCTGTCTGCGTGTCAACCTACGTTCACATCTATCTGACACACTGTTGTTGTTTCCTGTGTTTCCCCCTGGACAGCACTATAACTCTAGCGGCGACAAACCCTTCTTTAACAAGAAAGGCGGAAATCTGGACACCGACAGCACCTTCGAGATCGATTTCGTCAAAAGCGGCAAACCCGAAGCCTACATCAAAATAGACAATGTCTTCCAGGTGAGTTCGGTCGGACCGCTGAAATTCATTTCTGTTGTGTAACTTCTTGAACAGATTTGGCTACTTCTCTTCCGCTGTCTTGATACCAACTGAGCTATCGAAGTAAGCTGTATAATCTGTTATAGAACTTGTATCTATATTGTTATTATTGCTATGATTTACCTTTTATGTTTTCACATGGGCATCAGAAATCGCGATACGAATTTCCATTATTATTGTTATAATCATTATTATCATCTTCATCATCATCATTTTATTGTCGTTATTATTATTATTATTGTTATTATTATCATCATTATTATGTATCATCATTATCATTGTTATGATTATTATTGTTGTTCGTATTATTATTCTGGGGCTCACTTTGTAGGGTGCCGGACTCCTGATCATAGGGTTGTAGGTTTGAATCCGTGCCAGGTTTGTCTTTTGGTGTGGAGGGCGGGACCGGGGGGGGGGGGGGGGGGGGCGGCTTTTCCCCTCAGGATTTTAACATTGCTTCTGACTCCATCTTCAAAAAAAAAAAAAAAAAAAGTCCTTTGAATGCGGCTGTATAGACCGAGATTCCGTGGGGTGAACGCACACATCACATCTTGCCCACCCGTAAAATCCCATCAGCAACTTTCAGACGAGAAGACCACTTTGGCCGTTGGTATGGGTGACACATACACACACACAAAGCTTGCAACCTCCATGGATATAAGAAAAAAAGAAGAGAGAATGGCTGGAAGAGTGAGTGGCTGATTTCAGACTGAACGAAACGGGGCAACGACTGCATGTAGCGCCGTCTGGCAGGTCTTCAGTATCCCATCTGGCAGGTCTTCAGTCGGCTGTTTCCCAATGAAGCGCCCATCAGGCAGTTCAGCTGTCGGCTCCACCCGGATAGGCAGCCTGTGGTGTAAATGAGGGCATGGGTTGTAGAGCGCTAGATCTGGGTCTCCAGTCCAGGATAGAGGCTGTACATAGTCCAACAGTAATAATGTGATAATGATACATCTCTGAGGCGGATTTTGTGTGCTGCAGCTCAGCATCAATCCGTGGGACCCATACAACAGGAAGAAGTATCCCCACCCCTCCTGGGAGTTTGAATGCTTCGATGAAGATGCCGTGCTGAACAATTCACCGACGGCCAAGTTTGTGGTAAATCTCTCTCTCTCTCTCTCTCTCTCTCTCTCTCTCTCTCTCTCTCTCTCTCTCTCTCTCTCTCCTCTCTCTCTCTCTCTCTCTCTCTCTCTCTCTCTCTCTCTCTCTCCAGTCTGGCAGCAGTGGCATTGCTGGCATTTCGCGTGATGAGCCGGGGAACTTTTTTCTTTCTTTTGCCCTCCCAGCCATGCTGTCTCCTCCAGCCAGTTAGTAAGGCGAAGTCCACCGTCCGCTGCAGAGACCCCACCGGTCCCTTCAGCTTCTTCTGGACCTCAACCGGCCTGGGCCACGTCTGGCGTCTCTTCCTGTGTGGCTTCTCCGTTCGTTGTGACTGGGCCCCTTTTGAGGCTGAAGGAGCCCGGCGCTGCCACCGCCTGGAGAAGCACGGGACGAGCCCCATGCCGTCCAACATCAGTCTGCATGGCCATGATGGGAGAGAGGCGTGGTGTCTGGTCTTCTCCTGTGGCTTGTGACTCTGCAGGAGGTCTGCCCGCTGGCCTCAGCCGACACATTCCGACATCGGCGCTGCTCATGGTTTGTCTGGTTACCGTGTTAACACGAGGCGAACGTGCACCAGACAGTGCGGGTTTGGACTCCCAAGTTTTTTATGCCGCCTGGAGGTTAGATGGTGACTGTGTCTCGCTTGACCT
>JADBJO010013399.1:38579-52637 GCA_016801955.1 Conus betulinus | reverse complement strand
TTGGCTGTTACTCCTTATTAATCCTCATCCACATGGAAGTATTTTTAGATTCTTCCACCGACCGCCCCACCCTCTCCCTCAATGCCTCCCTCCCCCCTAACAGGTTTTTTGTTTTGTTTGTTTTCAAGTCAAGTCAGTCAAGTCAAGTAAACTTTATTATCTCAATTTGAGAAATTAATTTGTGGTCACACACATTCACAGCAAATAAACAATAATTTAGCCTGGATTTCATTAAACATCTTCTCGGTTCAAGAAATCAATGGACAGGGGAATAAAACTTTGTTTAATCTGACACTTCTGCATTTAACCGATCGATATCTTCGTCCTGACTGAAGAAGGTCATACTGATTTGCAAGGACGTGGGTCTGGTCACACGTAATCTTCTTCGCTTTACAACTAACACGGCACCTGTATAGCTCACTCAGACTTTTTTTGTCTCTCACCAACGATTTTTCCCTCCCACGTTCACCACTTTCTCAAGCACATTTCTGCTCTTCACAGTCAACCCCACCATACCAACACATAAATGAGAAGTTAGAACAGATTCCAAGAAGCATGAATAAAATGTCCGAAGAATGTCAGTATTCACATGAAATGATCGCAGCTTGCGAAGACAATATAATCTGGTTTGACATTTTTTGTGGACATACTCAACATGGGATTTAAAATTCAGCTTATTATCTATAAAAGTCAACATTTCTTTCGTTTTTGTTACATTCAGATCAAGATAGTTATGATCGCACCAGTCAACAAATCTTTGAACCTCCTTGAAGTAAACAGAATCAGAGTTGGAAAGATCCACAAGTGCTGAGTCATCTGAATATTTAATGTACAAAGTTGAATCACTTCCTGAACATCATTTGTGTACAGAGTAAAAAGCACTGGTGATAAAACAGTACCCTGGGGTGCGCCAGTTGAAATGACTCTGGAAGACGAAACAACACTTTGATATCGAACAGACTGTGTCCTCTGTGTAAGAAAATCAATTATCCAAAGAATGAGCTTGTTACCCACATTTATGTTAATGAGTTTCTTTGCCATCAGATGTGGTTGTATGGTGTTGAATGCTGATGAGAAATCAATAAAGAGAATGCGTACAAAGGAGGCAGGTTTTTCTTGCGTTTTTTGGGAACAGAACATACAGTGGCATTTTCCATAAAACAGGAATTATACATTCTCTAAGTGACCAGGTAAACAAACGACTGTAAACATAGGAGAGCTGAGAAGCACACACCTTCAACAATTTTCCACAGATATTATCAGGGCCCATTGCCCTTTCTCACATTTAAACGTTTGAAAAACACTGAACATCATTTTCCTCAATCACAACAGAATCACTTCCATCAACATCGTTTTTAACATTGCTTTGGAGTTCTTCCTTCACTTCCTTTAATTCTTTACTAAAATCTTTATCATCAAATCTACAGTAAAAATCGTTCAGCTTTTCTGCAAATTGCTTCTGTTCTTTTGCTGTTTTTTTTGTTACTAATATTTTGGTTTGAACATTTTCCTGACCTGATAAAACCTTTATTCCTTTCCATGCATCTCGCATATTTCCATTCTGGAACATGTTTTCAACTTTTCTCTTGTAAGCTCTCTTTGATTCTTCAATCTCCGTTTGCAGTTTCTTTTGTACAACCTTACGATCGCTTTTATTGCCTGATTGAAAGCTCTTTTTTTTCTCATTTAGAGTTATTTTCAGAGATTTTGTAACCCAAGGTTTGTTGTTGGGAAATATTTTGATAGTTTTTAGTAGGTACAATCATGTTTCACAGAAAGAAATGTAGCTGGAAATAACATCGGGTGGCTTCGTTAATGTCAAAACTAGAATTCAAAAACAAATTCCAATCTGTACATTCAAACAAGCCTGTAATTCATCAACACTTTCTTGTGTCCAACACTGCACTTGCTTTTTAGTGAGCTGGCAAGAGATGAATGGCATTGTGATCAGACTGACCAACAGGGGGGGAGCTGAACACACTTGTATGCAGATGGTATATTACAGTAGCATAAATCAAGTATTTTATCCTTTCTTGTAAAACATGACACATACTGTTTAAAAGAAGGCAGGCTTGAATTGAGGTCACAGTCATTAAAATCTCCGAGGATAAAGCACGGTGCGTCGGGTGACATGGCCTGCAGAGCGTGAACAGAGTCCCCCATCTTCCTCCCTCTTCTCCCCTTCCCCAATCCATATACACCCATAAGCTGTTCGACTCTTACGAGTAATATGTCAGCCAGTTCCATACTTTAATGACCCTTGACTATATGCGATGTAGCAGGCTGGAAAAAAAAAAAATCAAAATGGCGACCAGGCAAATATGTATCACGAAGACGATCAGATTATCATTGCAGTCGCTAAACATCATAGCACAACTACTGACTTTTTTGACGGGGAGTGTTGTTAAGTTTTAAGATCATTCACCAGTCTTGTAGAACATCATAAAAGTTCCGCCAGGGCCCTGGTACAGGAGAAAAGGGTAGATCATGATATCTGTGTGACGAGAAGACTGGAGGGAGGTATCGTGTTCTCCATGAAGAGCAATGTAGACTGGGATTCCTGGACTTGCTGCCAGAGGGTTTCTTCCAGAAGAGATGGTGGACGTGTCGCCCTAAGTTACCAGCAAGTACACTGGCTCCTTTCTGGTTCGGGTGGACTCCGTCTTTCAGTGTTCTGGGGCTGGCAAGGAGGTTTTCATGGCTGATGATGGACACTTTGGGAACTTTGAATAGTTCAGAGTTTTATAACCGCGTTGAACATTTCGCGGTTTATGTTTATTTCAGGGTCAGAAACAGGAGCCACTTTACTGATCACAATGCTGGTATGTGAATGCTCTTTAGCGATAGTTTTAATGGTGTCCGCAAAGAATTTGCTAGAGGATGCAACGTCTTTTTGATGAATATCATTGAGACCACAATGAATAACAATTGCATCAACTTCTGTATCCATTGACGACAAGGTTTGTCTCAGCGTGGGCAGTAAGTCCTTTGTAGTGGAAGATTTTTTGGAAACGGTTTTGAAACCATAAGAACGACCAAGTCGGGGGCATTTCACACCGTTCAAAACAGAATCATGAAGGACGAGAACAGTTGGGAGATCTTCATTAGGTTTTTTCACTTTCCTTTCCAAGTTGTGTCTTTTGTTTGTTCTATTCTGAGCAGTCTGGGACGTGATGACGTTATCATTGGAATTGACGTCATGAGATGTTGTCTTCTGTGTTCCAGACCGTTCTTTTGGCTTTAATTTTTTATCTTCTTCTTCTTTTCCTTTCCTGTTCGAGATTGGAACCGCCTGTTGTGCTGTCACCTGAGCGTATGTACGGTCGTGTTTCGCGCTCTCCTTGACTATTTTCTGTTCTGGATCAGTCTGAACTAATTTAGAACGCGGTTCTGTGTTGCACTTGTCGGTTGTAAGCTGAGCAATCGTGTTGTTTTTGCTCCTGTACCGTAGCTTCTAGGGATACTATTTTATCACATAATGTTTCAATCAGTTTTTTTCAACTCACCGATTTCTTCTTTCACATCTCTCATGGCATTAGCAGTGAGCGAGTTGCGCTTTGGAATTTCATCGGTGCTGTCCGTTCCAATGTCAGGAATGTCAACATTTGTCTGTTGACCGGTTCGCTTCAGATTTGCAACACTGTCAGTTCTGTAGACGACGGTCACGCCAGGTAAAACTGGATCAGTCCGTGGACAGCGTGCAGCCGCCATAGAGCACATGCTTGGGTCTCTGCATGCTTCGTGTTGCCGATGCGTCTTCCTTTCCAAATGCAGAACAATTTAAGACATTCCTCTTATGACATGCGTCTTTCTTCTTCCTGGTTGTTAATCCAGAAAAAGCGATCGTCTTCCGAACACGGATCGCAGGAATATTCTTGAACGACGTCGTCTGATTCACACAGCAGCACACTTATGATGGAACACATCCTTTCGAAATATTTTTTTGTCTATAGCTTGCTCCAAACTTGTGTCGATGTCCGACTGGTGGATTTCTGGGCCCCTGCTGTTGCACACCGACGGATCGGGGTGCGAGCACCGAAGCGTATCCTGAATGGGCGTGGATGTGTATGTGCGTGCGCGCGTATGTGTGCGTGTATGCGTGTGTTTTTATGAGAGTGAATGCATGTGTGTACGAGTGCTCGAGTATGAGTGTGTGTGTGTGTGTGTGTGTGTGTGTGTGTGTGTGTGTGTGTGTGTGTGTGTGCGCGCGTGCGGCGTGCGCGTGTGTGTGTGTGTGTGTGTGTGTGTGTGTGTGTGCGCGCGCGCGCGCGCGTGTGTGTGTGCGTGTGTGTGTGTGTGGGGTGTGTATGTCTGTGTGTGAGTGTGTAAGTTTGAGTGTATGTGAGGGTATGGGTGTGTTCGTATTGAGATGCGTGTATTTGTGTATTTATGTAAGTGCGTACTTTTGTGTGTGTGCGCGCGGGGGACGCGCGCCCCGTATGTGTATGTGTGTATGTGCGTGAGTACGCACGCGCGCGCTTGTGTGTGCGCTTGTGTGTGTATGTGTATGTCTGCGCGCGTATTTTGGTGTGTTAATTATGCTTCTTTGCTTTGAATGAAAAACGTTGGTATTCTGTTCATAATGTTTTCTTAAATGTCAGTAAACCTAACAGCATGCAGCAAACGTTTGCATCAACATCAATTTGTTTTGATGTCATTGTTTTGATGTCATTTGTTCTTTTATGTTCTTTTTCATCACTTTGGCGTTTTTCCCTTGCCTTGAAGACTGCTAGTCGAAGTGGGTTCGAAATTTTTTTTTTTTCCTCCGTTGTTTTGTTATCCTGTTTTCCCCCTTGTGTTTACTGTTTAGGGTTTCCTGATGAGGGTCTAAAACTCGAAAGCTTGAGTGTTTTTTTTATTTTATTTTATTTATTTTTTTTTAAAAAAGGACTTCAAAGTACTAATTTTTTCCTTTAAGTAAATCAGAGTTTGAATCAAACCATCATGGAAATGGAACTTGTAGAAAAATCAGAGTAGAGTCATCAAACTATCATTGGAAATGAACGTAGATTGTTGCATACCCAATGATCTGAAAACATGCTGTAATGTTGTAATTATCTGTTGATGACTGGGACGCTCCTAGTGATCTCTGATTGCCACAAGCCACGACACCTAAGTAGACACGTTTTTGGCAAGGTTCACAAAACGCTTCAAACTCGCGTCTTTGTCATGTTTTCTTATTACACCCCGACTCTGCGGTCACACACCTCCTTCCGCAGCCACTCGGTCTTCTAGTGGTTCACATACTTTTTTTTTTTTTTTTTTCACTCACTGGCGGCAACCTCTCACTGTGATCGACGCCATGATGAGAAATGACACTGGAAGGAAGCAGAATGAGAACTACGCCGTTTGAGAACAACACCGACTGAGAAGAAATTCGCTGTGCAGACAAATTGAGATCGTTTCAGAGTTTCACTCTTTGAATATTTTTTCGGCGGAGATGCGAAAAAATAACGGCGGAGACGGCGGATGAGTTTTCATCCCTGATACATCATATAACAGTTTTTGTTTAATTGTACTCATGCCATGTACTTTAGTAGTACCGTATTCATGTAAGTTTCCACAAACAATACATCTTAATTTGACACCAACATTTCTTAAATCACAGGAATCGAAATGTACAGGGGTTCTAGCAGTTTCCTGTTTTACCCTGCCCACAAAACAAATAGCCTTGAAAGTTTTCCTACATGGCAGATTTCAGCGCATCATTCAACAAAATATTTAAGTACTTTCAGGACTAGAATTTGCCCGATATTCTTAAGTTGTCCCCCGGGGATAAGTAGATCACAAAATCCACTCATCCCCTCAAATTTCTACTTGCCCTCTTTGACTAACTAGAGTGATGAACCGAGCTGTCAGCGGACAAAATTCAATGATGACATGCTCTGCACATGTATGATGCTCACCTAAGGGAGAAATCAAGCAAACAGGTTTGTCTTTTCCATGGTAATCAAAAGCAATGCCTGAATATTGTACAGAATATACCTTTTTGCAGTGGGACAGCACTCTACTGGGTTCTATTTTGAGAAATATAGGGGCGACAGGTTGGGATTAATGAAAGGTGGGATGAAGTAGTAGGGAGGGATTGAGGTCGGGAGGTTGAGCTATAGAAGTTAAAAGAGAGAGAAGGGAAACACAATTAGCCTGCACTATGGTAGGTCACCCTCACTGATACAGAGCACTGTCACTTGTCCACTGGTAGGTTTAGTTGCCCTGGACAGCAGGATGGTGGGTATTTCAAGTGCCGACTTTTGCATGTGCAACTATCAAGCACTGCAGTGCTTGGGCTCTCGCAGCAAGTGACTAGCTGAACATGGACGAAGGTAAGCCTTGTTGACCAACTGGAAGATGAACTTTTGGCAGTATGCAATTCTATCTGTTAAGATAATAATTCAATGATAAATTTTGATCAGATAAACAGTATCCCTGTTAGGTTAAAAACTGTAAGCTGATTTTGTAAATACTGGTGATTGTTGGAATGATCTGTAGTGTATGACTTTAAGTCTCCTACCCTTTTGTAAGCTTAACTCAGCCTTTAAACAAAAGTGGAGATTACAGTTATAGCAGAAACTCTACCATAGAGAAAACTTTGCTGGGCCGAGTCTCACATCCGTTCTGAAAGATAAAAGGGTAAATGTGTGCACTCGTCAAACCAGCCATCAGATTCTCACCTACAGACCAAGTTCTCTTTATCGCAGAATTGGGATCCTGGTCACGCTACACATTGTAGCACATAGGATGCATGCGATGTTTATACGTGTCCCATTTTTCCACCAGTACACGATGACACACTATAACAGTAAGTGACAATTTTTGTGGTTTGGTAAGAAATACCAGGCAGCTATCTTCAATCTACATCAATTTTGCCAGGACCACTGTATTCCAACATAAGCGGCTGCACGGAGTGTAAGCAAGTAAAGTAGGAGTGAGGAAGGGATCCTCATTGTTGTAGTTCAATGAGGACTAAAACCTTGCCTATTGAAGTGACATGTAAATACTTACCTATGTGTAAGCAAGTAAAGTTGATGTATGAAATTGCACTTAACTTGTGTCAGTTCTCTGTTGTTCAATGAAATATTGAATGTTTGAATTTCTCTCTCCAGTTCTGTCTCTCTCGGAGCTACAAGTACTTCTAGGAGTACAGGCCTAAGGAAAAATTATCCCAGAGCCACTTTAAAATATTTTAACAATACCCGGAATCAATAAAAATTCTTTCGATGACTAGTACCGGAAAGTTGCTCCTTCCACCACTAGTAAGAGAGAGGGGTGTAGGTGAAATGTTAAGATAATTTTCTTCGAGAAATTATTCCAAGTCCTTCCCCCTACAGGACCTGCATACCACTCATCCACCTCTCGTCACAAAGGGAATGGTGAGGCGCGAGAGAGATGGGACGGTTAGGGAGAGAGAAAGTTAGCAAGTGGCAAATAACTCTATAGTGAGAGAGACAGAGAGAGAGAGAGAGAGAGAGAGAGAGAGAGAGAGAGAGAGAGAGAGAGAGAGAGAGAGAGAGAGAGAGTTTTTGAAAAAAAAGTAGGACTTGGACACATAAATACATAATGAAAATATAACCTTCCACACAAAAAAGATGCTTACTTTTGACGACGTCTGGTTGTTGAAACTGGCTTTTTTTTCATTGGGACTGCAGCACCTTTGTCTTCAGCAGCCTTCCTCTCAACCGCTATCAATTCTGCTCCTCCTTTAGCTTCCTGCTGTTCTTTCAGCCTTTCCATCTCCCGCCACAGCCAGCAGCGTATAGAACTTACGAGCTGGAGGTTCTTTTCTTGGCGACGGGCGTGGTGCCATTTGTTCCATTGCTGCTGAAAAACATTTTCTTTAATGACCACAATCATTTTCTGGTTCACATGGCACGTGACCCTACCATTATCAAGTTTAAATTCCATCAGTAACATGGCACTATCAGTATTTCTAGGGACTAATTAAACGGTCGTCATAGAATAAATGATGTGCGACAGATTTTGTTACCTGTTGTTGCACAGAAGTGTTGAGAAAATAAATGTTAGCGAAAGAAAAAAAAAAACTACAAAATCTGGGAAAAGTTTGCAATATGTTCATGGCACACATGAAATTTCATCCTCGACTATCGCATAACGAAATCTGCTGAGCGTTTTTTGTTTTCGCTGAAATAGAAACAGTTTCCGAAGCTTTATTTGAACTCTGTAGTGAAAATCGATCTCCTAATCACGATCATGGAATGGTCAAATACACACAGCCATTTCAAATATTGCAACAACCTTGCATATTAAATTTCACACAGCAATTTTAGCTGCAAGTCCTCTCCTCACACATCAGGAAATACCTAAACAAACCAGGCAAAGCATGAAAATATAACATCATGCAAAAACCAAACGAACAATAAAAGTGAATAATGTTACATGGTTGTTCAGCCAGAATGAATTTCATTTTAAATTTCATGTTTAGTAATTAACTTTTTTTTTTTTTTTTTTTATCAGTATCATTTAGAGCTTGTTTCCTGTTGGTTTTTGTTTATTTGTTTTGTTTTGTTTGCATGTTGCTACCAATTCCGGCCCAGAAGACGGATCATGTATGTTGATGTATGTCCAGGTCCAGAGCATCTCTTTAGTTTTAAAAGTAACCAACTAAAAGGAGGCCGCTGGAACAAAAAGCTGTTCACTCTCTATACACACTTTCTGACAGTATATCTTTGGATTAAATGAACTCAACAGTTTTGGCAAGCCATCTGCAGTTTCATGAACCTTTTTCTCTTTTCCTTTCTCTGATATTAACTAGCAAGCCTCTCTTTCCCTCCATCCACATTTTCAAACACCAAAGGATCAGAAACATTCTCAATGCTATTCTTGTCCCCCAGTTCTATAGTTATAACAAAATCGATAGTCTCCATCTGATACTTTGTTTTTGTTATCCGATGGTTGAAGTCAAGAGTTGAAACCAACCAAATTCAATGGTGAATATTCAGTTCGCCTCTTAAGACCAGGAACAGGGTTTTTATATCACGGGATGCAATTGTTTTATTTCCCTCAATGTTCCCATTGCTTCTCCTTTTGTTGTATGTTCATTTAGCCAATCATCAACACAAACATCTACAGAAACCCTTGAACCAGTTTACACCCAACAATGCAAATATCAGAGGAAAAAGAACAAAATCTCATTCTGATTCTCGTATTCTAATCACCAGCATTATGCACCAACTAAAGAATAAACAGCACCTCACAACGTCCTAGTAATTGTTTAAAATTTCATCGAATAAAATGTTTGCTTGTTTAAATAGCAATAAATTTAAACTAAAAACCCATCCTAGTTACTGTTCAAATCATTGTGAAAAAAATATCTTTCCTTTGTAAATAGCAATTGAAAAGCGTTCTTAAAAAAAAACCCTGACAATATTGAAAACCTTATGGTAACATTTTAAGGGGCAAAGAGACTGAGAAGTGGGAAAGCGTAGGAAATGACACAGATGAAAGAATCCTACGAAACGAGACATGTTTCGTTACCCAACTAGTTTGCAGCCTGTCATGCATTACCATTCACAAACTGCTTTTTATTCTTTATTAATATTTTCAAAAAGCGTTTGGAAGGGGGCGAGAGCTTTTAAGATCGGAAAGTAATGTAATTCATGTCCTTCAATTAAAGCTTTCTTTCTTCTTATCATCATTGATGGTGGTATGAAGACTGCTATCATGTTTATTTTCCAATACTTCTGATGTTTCTGTAATTATTCACTGTAAACTAAAAGTTTGTGTCCTTGTTTCTTTTTTTCCTTCTCTTTAAACATCAATATTTGCAAGGACTTGGGAAAGAAAGATTACTAAAGGGCAATAACGATCACTTGCAATCATTGATAATAGTGCAATTGTAGCTCGTCTACCCTGCTCTGCAGGTTCGCCTTCTGTAGTACTGGCTGGCTAAAAAAAAATGGGGAATGTTTCCATGAGTATTAAAACAACAAACAATAAACAAACTAAAACTCTTGACTTATTCACAATTAATATATCTCAATACCTTGGAGGACAACAAAAAAAGAAAACAAGTAAAAAAAGGGGTTTTTTAAATTATTATTCTCAAGAGCCTAAAGTGTCCAAACTTTCTCTTTCTAATCATTTCTGATAAACATGCAAAATATTCTGTGCAGCTTAAGATTGCAGCCATCAACTCTGTCTTACTCGTTTGAACCAAATCAAATTACACAGTGATAGTGATCAGCAAATCAATAAGCACAATAACACAATAACCATAAATCAACCACAGCCAGTCAAGTACCATTCAAAGAGTGTATAAATACCAGAAGAAACCAGGCTGTCGAACTGATCACAACTGGATTTTGACTCTTCCCAACATATCACCTGTGAGCGGTAATGCTGTATCAAAGAGGAGACAAGTTTTCTACTGCTACCAGTTGTTTTTATAATATTCAAGACAGTTGTGGGCAGAGCTGACAGGCAAAGTCAGTGGTATAATGACTGAACACAGTTTATTTTGGACGCACGACTGGCATCCTGCTCCGTGTCAGAACCTCTTATCCTTTTTAAAAAAAGTATGGAGCAATGTGTAATTGCAATAAATCAACAGGAGCCAACGTATCTAGCAGAAAACTTCCGGCTACCGAAAACCAGTTGTTTACAACATACTGAACCAGAACACTTGACTTCATGCTTCACAGATTGTGTTACTGTATGCTACACGTTAATTATTGAACAAAACTAAATGAATATAGATCAACAGCCGAAAAATGTCAAAAAAATATCAAAGCTGACATAATGGAATCATCAATAATGTCTTTAATAGCAGTTAACACAATAAGATCTCCAGCTCATAAAATGCAAATCTCTGTAAAAAATCATGTATGCTCACGACTGGTGACACCAGCTCTTCTCTGAAGAGTCATTTTTTCTGAAAACTTGACATGTCTGTGACTTGGTTGATGAAAATCCATATATTCACAGGGGTGGGAGCAGAAAAACATAGCTATACTGTAAAGGCCGGGGGGAGGGGGGTGCTTTAGGCCCCTGGTGTGGTGAAGGGACAACGCCCTGCTGGGGGGCAATTGCCACCCACACGCTGAAGAAAATGTGTCTTGCCAATACACTTTTGTGGCCTCTCCTAGAAAACAAAGTTAATAATTAACTTCTAAACAAAAGGCTCCAAATGTGGCAAAATTTGATTTGCAGCTTAAATATTAAACTGAAAATGTTATGCCAAGTACTTAGAATACACCTTTAATTCCAGTAAGCCATCAACCAAACCGGATGCAATGTGTAAATATTACTCCCCCAGTGATCTTAGTAAAAGATAGTGGCCAAATTTCAATCACTTAATCTATAAGTTCAAGAATGAGGATTCTGTGTTCTTTTTTTTTAGTCTTACATGGCTTTAATGCAGCAGAGTCAATGTCTGCACTAGCACTGGATTGGAACAAACACTGTCTGAGCAATATCAAAAGCTACAGTGGGCCAAGTCTTACAATAGAAATCTGTGGCTGGTGGCACTGGGGCATCTGAAAAATGAAAGTCAATGGTTAGAGTGGATGAACCTGGAAACAATAAATCAGTAACCCCACTGAACAACTCTTGAGAAGAAAATCGGTGGCTGCAATGAGTGAACTTGAAAAAGTCTATCAGCCAAAGCAGCAAGGTGAATACAGAACTGGAAATCGGTGGCTGCAGTGAGGCAATCATGGTAGCAGAAGTCAGTGACAGCAGTGGGGTCAGCTTTTAAATGACTACAGTGGGGCGATTCTCGGAAACAGAGATCAGTGGGATCGGATTTTTTTAAACCCAACACTGGGGAGAGTCTTGGAAACAGAAGTCAGTGACTGCAGCAAGGTCAGTCTTTAAAATGAAAATCAGTGTGTTAACCGAGGGCAAGTCTTGAAAACTAGAAGCTGCAGAGTTATGTGCTGAAAATGGAAATCAATAACAGCAGAGAGAGAAGTCTTGGAAATGAAAATCAACTGATTATATCCGATATGTCCGAATCTTGACATCTAGCAGGGAATCAACTTTAGACACCGGACCAGCCGCCGTGGCGCAGTGGTTAGCGTTGCGGACTCCCGGCTGGGAGGTCGTGGGTTCGAATCCCGTCAGAGTCATGTGGGTTTTTTCTGCCACGACCGGCTCCAACCCAGAATTGATTTTGCTGTGGACTCAGTTGGGAAGACTGGGACCACACAGTCGAGTTTCATCCACTTAATGGATGCGTTTTCTGAGAGTGTTGCTCAAATTTCCTGGCCAACACTGCAGGTGGCTGTATCTCTTGGGGCTGGTTGACGCCGGGATATATTATGAAAGGAAGTGGAGTACAGCCCTGACATGTAGTCTCAGACTGAAATGGAAATCCGTAGCATCATCTTAATCATCCTCATTCTCATCGATCAGCATAAAAAAATATCTCAAATTCCGCGGCCCTTCATGCCCTGCTCTCATGGTGACCTCAAATTCGATGTCCTCTTCACGTCTGTGTGGCCTTGGTTTGGTTCCGTCGGGGTCACCGATATCGGCGAGTCCATGGGGGCTGTCGTTGGACGACGTGGTGGCGCCCTCCAGAGGGAGAGCCCACTCACGCCGGCTCCGCAACTAAGCAATTATTGTCGTCAGTATGGGGCTTAGTAGGTGGTGTCCTGCGTATGTTAGATCAGAACAGGCGCCACTGAACACTACCGAAGTGACCCGGCAGTCGTGCAGTGTCTCCGGCGGGTAGCCTCTTGACGACTTGACACTGACAGCTCCCTGTGGATTGTCGGTGCCGGGGCTGCAGCGGGGCCGACCAGGCTTTGGCTGTGGATAGGGTGTCGGAATGAGCGGCGTGGGTGCACTGCCTCTGAGGTGGCACAGTGGTTGGGACAGCAAAATTAAAAAAAAAAAAAAAAAAAAAAAAAAAACTTTAGACACCGGAGCCATGACTGGAGCAGCAGCAACATTCAATTCGTCCATCTCTCATCCATCCATTCATTTCTCCACTTGTTTTCTTCAGGTCATCTTCGACCTTCCATGCCTCTGCTTCGTCGTTAATCAGCTCCATTTTCGACAAATTTAATATAGAGCATTGAAAACAAGAAGGCGGATTTCAAATACGAGTGGAGCGAAAACCTGAATCGGAACACGCACACGGAAAAAAAAACAAAACAAAAAAAAAAGGAAACATTTGCTACATGGAATTCCATATCAATACGGAAGGTCTTTCACCCCTGTATTCAATAGCACATCTCTAATATTTGCAACTGACAGACAGACATGTCCAGTTCACTTGTTGATACACAACCATACAGCTGATGTATAAATAATTTTGAGAAATCATGTCACATATGTTTGTAACGCAGGACACCTAACGCACCACTGATCTTGAGAGTTAATGAAAATCTGATGCTTGAGAAGTAGTAAATAGAAAAGAAAATAGAAAAAATTGGACATGTATTATTCTCCCCCTAGGTTTAATCACTCTTTCTCAAACTAAATAAATATAAATAAATACCATACGTACAACAACTTGCACTTTCCACAAACCAATTCAACTAGATAAAATTCTAGAGCTGCACACAATATACTTTTCAGATTAAACTCACTAGAAGACAAATGGATGCTCACAAAAAAAATACAGTTTCATTGGAGGCTTTGAAAAAAATCTTGAATATTCAAAACACAAAAACTGTCACCAGTCGGCCAAACGTTCTCCAGTCCTTAAAGCAAACTAAGGGTAATTTTGCTTGTGCTGAGATTAGTTTCCCTGGGTCCTTCAAGGTGCAAACTCCTGCACCCCGGGTCGGATACTAAAAGAGGGAGAGTAACTAGGAAGTAATTGTCATGTCCAGGAAGGTGGTGACAAGTACTTATCGACCAGATGCTTCTGGGTGAGGAAGGCATCCAGCCTCCACCAACAGCCATTTCCTCGGTTCTACAGTGGGCTTGAGAACTGGCAGTTGTGGCAGGTGACCACTGCTGTTCAGTGACCGTCGGCTTGCAGGTAGGTCACGATAACCATTCAGCTGTGCTTGGCCTGAGGGATGAACAGCTTCGGGAAGGCTTCTTCTACCTATTAGATGGTTTACATTTTCTTGGCTATGACAG
>JADBJO010013399.1:28579-36079 GCA_016801955.1 Conus betulinus | reverse complement strand
GGAGAGAAAGGGGTTGGGGGACAGAATGATAAAAGAAATGTATGTAGAACTAGATGTTTTCACAAATGGGAAATGAAATTGAAAAAAAAAAAAAAAAGGGGGGAATTGGGGAAAAAAAAAAAAAAGGGGGGGGGGGGGGGGGGGGGGGGGGGGGGGGGGGTAGAGGGGGGGGGGGGAAAGAAGTAGAGGAGCAAGAAGTAAGGAAAAGGAAGCTATTGTGCAACTTACATCAAGCATGAATTTCTACTAGTGAACAACATTGTGCTATAACCAGTGCTTATACTATTACACAAGACAAGCTTTTTAGCATTAAAACACTTCAATAAAATCAAATTAAACAGTTCACTTATTAATTATTCAGAAAACGATATAACATCAGACTAACCCCTCACTCCCCCCCCCCCCCCCCCCCCCCCAACACACACACACTCTCACAAATCCCTCCGTAGGCACCAGTCTGATCCCGAAAGGACCATCACCCTTTATATTTCATATTGCTGCCAGATCTCTCTCTTCCTTAAGGTATGAAAGATATCCGTCCTATAATTGAGCCCATTGAAAATGGTTCCAATATTTGCCTGCCAAAAAGTTTCTCTATCCAATAGATTTTCTTCACTGTGCACTGTTTCAATGGCATGGATGGAAATAAATTTGAACTGTTGATCATTTGGGTGTGGAAGTTCGGTTACATGTTTGGCCACTGCACATTTATTGATCTTTTTCAATTTGATATCGGACTTGTGGTTGGCCCATCTGAGTTTGAGGTTTTTGTGGAGCCAAATATACCATTATTTGGATGAATTCGGCACTGCAGTACATATATTACATTTGGCGTTTTGCATGTAAGATGCTGCTTAATTTCCAGCATCTACTTTTCACAAGAAATGTAGCTTGTTTTGCTCTTTCATGATTTTCTTTTGCTTCTTAGGTGGCACCTTTAGTTAGTTTTTTTGAAAACTCAACAAACATACTATGGTATTGCACACCAGCCTTTTTCTGGTATAGCATTCTTCTTAAAACCGAAAAGGCAGAGGAGTCAAATTACCACTTTCCGCGGTCACTGAGGACAATCAGGTTTCGAAATACCGTATCTGACCAGGAGTTATATGTTAGTGAGCTTTCTCCCCCATTGGAGATGGTCTCCCGCTTTGGAGACTATAAGCTTGCTGAAGGTTCATTTTGAGAAGCATTATTTATTCCCCATTCACCCACTCAAGCATACTGTTTAGTTAGGCAGAATCATCTACCACTGCGGGCCACGGGTGGCCGTGTTTGAAGGTGGTGGAGGTGCCGGACCTGACCCCAGCCTGGAACGGGTGGCGGACCTCGCCTGCAGTACCCTTCCTCACGGAGGAGGATTCCAGCCAGGCAGCGCCCCTTTGGGCCGGAGAGGGCTGTATCGGTATCAGAAGTCGATAACCCCATGTTGATGAAGAATGACTGGCGCATTTCCCCATAATGTTATGACTCTACTGTATAACCTCAACTGTTGTGAATTGTGACGTGATTGATCTCCTGTGTAGAGGTTGTGTTGAGGTTATAAGATAATGGTATATGATATATAAATAGTGTGATGATGGATAGTGAAAGAGCCCCCATGTTTTTATGAACGCTGCAACTGAAGGGGAAACAGTAGCTAGTGTTACCTCCTTAGTGGAGAGGAGGTGTTTTTTATTTATTTAGTGTTACCTCCTTGGTTGAGAGGAGGTGTGTTTGTGTTTATTTTGTGTTGTCTCCCCATTGGTGAGGAGGTGTGGATAAGTTAATTTGAGAATTGTATGTACTGATTATATTTGTTCTCCCGTCGGTATTGTGTATTTATTTGACTCGCTTTGGGTAAAGGAGTGATTGCGCGCGTTTGCGGAGTTTGCTTTGGAGGTGATAGGTGCGTGTGTGGCACGACTTCGGGAAGCATGACAGTGTGTGTGTGGGGGTGGGGTGGGTGGGTGGAATTTCGCGCGCGCGCGCGCGTGGTTTCTTTTCAACATTCAGTTTTTACCTTGCACCCGTTCATTGTTGCTCCCACACTTAAAATCAGCAGACAGTTTTGTAAAATACGCTTACTGCCGTAACACGATCACGTGTGTCGGCTGAGAACCGTTTCATTAATTCAGCCTTCTATTCATCATCCATGTTAAAAATACTGTGTGTATATAAGATGTGAGGCCATTCTGGGATGATGAATGTTAGTCATCTCATCAAATCAAATATTCCTGTCAAGCGCGATCTGACAACCAATACAATGGTAAATCTGTCGATGGTCTTTCGTGTTTGGTGATCCATTACTCACGCAAAGAAAAAAAAAAAATCAATATTTGCGCACTTCGTTGATCGTTCAGCCTATCATTAATTGTAGTAATCAGAAACATACAAGCTATGTTCTTCTTGTCATCAATTGACAGAAAAAAAGGCGTCGCGACCGATATCCTTTCAAGCTTAGGCTCTTGCGCGATTATTGCGCTATTTTCCCACATTTTTCTTATGCTGATCAGTAGAGAACATTTTGATAATGGAGACGTTAGCAAAAAAAAATTTTTATACAGACCGTAGTAATACTGAATTATATCATTCGCTAAACAAAACTAAAGCTGGACCAAGTCTTGCATTAAGTTTATCTATTTTCTATATTAGCTATAAGAATTAAAGACGAGTTTACAACAGACACGAACTTCCAACAGCATGCTATGTGAAAAGGCCTTAAACGACAGAAAGCAGAATTGCCATGCTTTGCACATTCAACCCAGTGACACTCACCAAACGCGTGAAACAAATAATGAAAAGAAAAGTAACATTACGTAGACTTCCTTTCCCTAATTTCTCTAAATGTCTGCTCCTGACAACACAACTCATCACGAACCTCAAAATTTAACGTCTGCACTACTACTTTCAAACCAGGAACTCAAGTTTGTGTGTGTGCCAAACTCGCTTTCACCGGCACTAAGCCACGCTTCAACTCGGTCAACATTGAAAAACTGTAGGTCTGATGCGTCCCCTGTTGTCTGCACACGAACTGTCAAACTCGCTTACAGTGGAAAATGTACATCTTTCCCATTCGTGTTTCTAAGATTTGAGTCGAACCAGTTATTATTTTAAAAGATTCAAAGTTTAAAAAACAAAAATCACGAACGGCACTCAGGAATATCAATCCTTTGATTAGACTTTCACAATTGTTTCCTCTCGTGTCACACATACTCTGTGTAATACCAAGAGGCCAACTCTCGCAGTTCATAAACAAATGCTGATTTAGACTCATATCTCTTGTTCGATGAGCCACTGCCGCACACACAGTCAATCGATCATATATCTGATATTTTTTTTTCAACCAAACGCGCTGCCCGATTGACTCATGGAAAAAAAGAATCTGGGTCTATATTGGAACACGTGCCGGTAGTCTTCAGGCTAATTAAGGCACAGCCTCGTTTTGAATTGACAGAGCAGTCGACGCATGAGTATCGGTGATGGTAATGGTGGTAGGTTGACGGTGTTACATGTTGTTGATACTCTGTTTAAATGTGCCCCACACGGTAGGGATCTTGGTCGTAGTTAAGTTAAATCAAATCAGAAAGATGCAAACGTTAGAAACCCGTAAATAGGTCCTGTCTATCGCATAATGTAGCTAGTCACCCAACAACGTAGAGATAACGCTACGCCTCTTGTTTTTCAACATGAGCATGAAAAATAAAACCACGTGTCGACAGCAGTGTAAAATGTTGCAACATAACTAAAATCTGTGCACTATTAACAAAAGCACTACTGAATCAGTTTAATTAAACATCAAACAGAAAAATTAATCGCGAAATTTCAACTCAAAAAACTTCCAGCGTTCGTTTGACCTAGCTTCACATCCTCGGCGCCGAAAGTTATTTCCCTGGAAGACTCCGCCTTTTGATTTTTCGTCTGTCGTATCTACTCGAGCAAAGACAAATTCATTAATATGAAATGAAACTGGAGGTAGACTCTAGTAAAGTAAAAACAAACATTAAAAATGTGCACGAGCTTTTACAAAATACCAAATAACCGGCAAACAATTCTGATTGCATTAAATTGCCTTGTAGGCCCAACAAATTCTCAACTTCAACAGCTAGTTAGGCTATATAGAACAGTCGATATAACTGGAAAGAAAAGAAAAAAGACAGCATCTGATTACAAGTCCTATTTTTAAAAACAGAATCAAACAAGTTTAATATCCAAACACCAACTATCGAAATTCTGTATTTCCATAAATCTACACTTACCTGAAGATGTTCCGTACGGAGAACAGAACTACGTCTTCTCAGCTTGCTGCTGTTGTCTCGTTCGTCGTCTTCTCAGCTTCTCAGTCGAGGCGGAAATGAGCGTGTGTCTTGCTTCTGCACAGGAAGTCGAAACTAGACTGGTCGGAGAAAAATGGACACAGGGCGTGGTTAGGGACTGGTTGTCGTTGACGGACAGTCTATTGACAAGGTGTTTGAACGGCCAGCTCCCCGCGTGTCCACGATAGCGCAGCGGTACCAGGTTTGCAGGGACCCAGAAGGGTGGAGAAAAGGAGGCGAGATAGGGAGATGAGAGCAGGCAGGGGGAATGGGGGTGGAAGAGGGGACTGATGGATCGAAAGGAGGATGACCAAGTGAGAGGCTTAATGGGCAGGTAGGGAGGGGTGAGGTGGAGGAACAGGAGGTGTGGGGTATGGGAAGGGGGAGGGATGGAAAGTAATGTGGAAGGGGAGAGGATCCTGCCACACACACACACACACACACACACACACACACACACACACACACACACACACACACACACACACAGAGAGAGAGAGAGAGAGAGAGAGAGAGAGAGAGAGAGAGAGAGAGAGAGAGACTGATTTACAAAACAACACACAATAGTAGACGTTTTATTTTCAGTCTTTGGGAAGTGAGGATAGAGACAAATAAGCTGAAAATGGCGACTGAGGAATAATGAAGAATACGAAACGCAACAGGAAGACGAGATAAGATGGGAGTTGGGCAGGGAAGGGATCGAAACTGCACACACACACACACACACACACACACACACACACACACACACACACACACACATCGATGAAAACAATTATGATGATAACAATAAAACAATAACAACAGCAATAATAGCAACAACAACAACAAAAAAACAATAACAACATTAATAAAACACACACACACACACACACACACACACACACACACACACACACACACACACGTCTATATCACAGATTTTTTTTTTTAAGAAGTAAAATGAAAGTACTACTACTCAAAAAAAAAAAAAAAGGAAAAAAACATGGAAAAGACAAGGAAGAATGAAAAAGGGGAACAATGATAGAAAGAATATAAAATTAAACAGTAACAGTATACAACATGTGACAACAGGGAATCGAACCCCTCTCTCCATGGTTGGGAGCAAGTGTGCTGTCCGTAGCGGTTCACACCGCTCTTTGTGCTGAAAATGTAAATTGACAGTATCATAACTGAACGGTGCCTGAGCCACAAGTCTCCTTGTGAATATACTGTTGTGTAAAAGTACGGGAATGTCGTAATCAAAAAAAAAAGAAGTATAAGATAGGGGGGGGGGGGGGGGGGGACAAGGCGTTAGTCTTACAATTAAAAAACAATCAGTGCCCCCTATGGTGGACGAACCCACAACCTCTGTGGTACAGGTACAGCGCTCTGACCAAGTGAACTGATACTTCAGTTTGACACAGTCAGCTGTCTATACTTTTTGTGAACATGACTCCCTAACAACCATGAGACGCCGCGTCGGTCTTCTTAGGGAAACGACAACGTTAGCCAGTCCTCAACGCATCGGGTTTTTTGCGGGTCCACGGATAATGCTTAGGACTCACTATGGGAGCATACTGGCGTCTGTAGACGGTAACAGCTGTATTGCTCAAGGAAAACAGGCATGGTCCTCGAGGAAAATAGTGAACACTGTTTTCCTCAACGATAACAGACACCCTGTTGTCCTCAGGAAAACAGGGAAACAGCTAACATCGGCTTATGATGCTAGGATGCTCCCATACAACTCACATATGATGGAAGTGATGGGATAGGGTAACGGGAATGAGAGGGGAAGGGAGGGGGGGGGGGGGGTTGACGGAGAATTCGGGAGGACGCCTATGTCACACTGTCATGAGTCACAACTTTGTTCCTTTTTATTTTTTTTTTCTGATTGCTAACTACACTTCAAAGGTCAATAGATCAATAATGTGTGTGTGTGTGTGTGTGTGTGTGTGTGTGTGTGTGTGTGTGTGTGTGTGTGGTGTGTGTGTGGTGTGTGCATGTGCGTGTGTGTGTGTGTGTATGTGTGTGTGCGTGTGTGTGTTTATGTGTGTGTGTGTGTGTACGTGCGTGCGTGCGTGTGTGTGTGTGTGTGTGTGTGTGTGTGTGTGTGTGTGTGTGTGTGTGTGTGTGTGCACGTGCGTTCGTGCACGCACGCGCGCGCGTGTGTGTACATGCGTGCGTGCGTATGTGCGCGCACTTGTGTGTGTGTGTGTGTGTGTGTGTGTGTGTGTGCGTGCACGCACGCGCGTGCATGTGTGCGTGTGTGTATGTGTGTGTGCGCGCGAGCCCACCTAACGTCTAAAGTGGCTTTACCAACTGGGCAATTTTCTCAAAAATCCCCAGTATTTTTCAGCGTCGGAAACATTATCTTTAGTTTGACCATAATGGAAGAGCCTACAACGCCAGTTTGGCCCGGCTCTAGACAAGGCAGAAGAAGGAAGAGGAATGGGCAACAATGATTTTAAACTTCCACAGACGCCTCACACTGCACTAAGGTGAACACACTACCTCTTACAGGCCTACCCCTGTCACCTGTCGACCCCCTCCCCACCTCTTGTCTCCTTATGCTAATGTCTTCTCACTATGTCAGTCCTGCCAATGTGTGTTCTCAAGTCTTTGTCATCGTCATCACCTTGGAGGCTATCTACGTTTTCAGTTCGTTTCCCTCTCCCTCCCTCCTTCTTTGTTCATTCTCTCCACACCGCCATCCCTCGGCCCTGTCCTTCCCTCCCGCTGTGACTTGGGTCTGTCAGCGTCCACCTGACCGTCAACAGATGTAGTATGTTCACCGCCAGCTCATGTCTTCAGGCCATTCAGGCGTTTGTCACTACAGCAGTCCTTTGTGTCAATGAAGACCCAGAACCGTCTTTCTGTTACACCAGGCCTGGTGGGGTTCTCTTCAAGGTCCACCACTTAGCCACCAGTTCCAGTCCTACTTTCTCGTAATTTCTGCTGGAAAACTACCAAAACACTTGGAGGGAAAGGGGAGGCCAGCAATAAAATTAATTTAGTCGAGTGCTGTAGAAAAACAGGGAAGCGAAATTAAAGACCTGGTCTAGTGAGACTTTACGATGTGTTGACTTAACCTGAATAAATACCTACAGTCTTTGGGGCAGTAGGTTTTCGACAATATTGAAGAAAGGGAGAAAACTCCTGGCGGGGTTTTCCATGTGTTTATGACACTGTTCTGGCGGTTTCTTTAATTGGGTTGCTAGTTGAGAGT